>JAVTVY010000201.1:0-32665 GCA_036873755.1 Hanleya hanleyi
GTTCGAATATGAGTGCGGCGAGCGCACTCTACACGAAAACTTTGATATATTAACGACTATTTTCCTAGAGTATATCATGTCTTATGCGTGTAGCTTATGCGCTAAGAAGTTTACGAGAATCGAAAATCTGCGCAAACATATCGAGTTACATCACGGGGGACGGCTTACATCGCGTATCGATATCGTTACTAATACGAAACCGCGTATGAACGAACGAGTATCCGAAACAATGGACGTGAATGCGACCTTCCAACATCCCTTTACCATGATTGTTAGCGGCCCGACTGGTTGTGGGAAGACGTCCTGGGTGTTGCAACGTTTGGAAGGGACCGACATTCAGCCTTCTCCTACGCGTATTGTCTGGTGTTACGGTCAATGGCAACCCGCCTACGAGAATACTCGATTACAGAATGTGAGCTTCGTTCCCGGAATCCCGCACGATATCGGCGATCCCTATTATTTCGACCCCGAGCAGGTCAATATTGTGGTCCTCGACGATATGATGAGCCAAGCCAAATCAGACGGACATGTCGCGGATCTGTTTACCAAAGGCTCTCATCATCGGAATCTATCCGTAATTTACTTGACCCAGAATCTCTTCCCCCAAGGCAATGCGTCCAGAGACATCACCTTGAACTGCCAATACTTCGTGCTATTCAACAATCCCATCGATAGGTATCAAGTTCAACTATTCGGAAGACGCATGTATCCTCAAAATATAGGCTATTTCACGAAACAGTATCAAGAAGCCACCGCCAAGCCGTACGGTTCCCTAATAATAGATCTGAAGCCGACTACACCGGAAAGCCAAAGACTAAGAATGAAACTGGATGCGCGAGCGCAGATGGGACAAGGTCTATACACAAAGGCGATACCTTCTTGGTATAAGGAACAAACGAGAGAAGGGGGACGCGAGAAATTGAATACCCATAAAGCGCCCCATACGGTGAAGCACGACACGTGGAAAGCCCTGTTCGGTAGAGCAGCGCGTATGGAAGCGAACGATGATATCAAAATGAAGACTAGAGAGTTAATAACGAACGGATGTACGAGGCAGGAGGCCGAGGTCCAAGCAATAACTGAATACATGCCCCATATGATGAAGGCGCTACGCGGGATGTACCTAGATGTGATCCTGGGTATCAAAGCTCTGGAGAACGACCCAATTCACGAGGAAATCATGAAGTCCTGCGATGACCTTCAGAAGTCCTACAACACGAGCTATGAGGATGCGATGAAACAAAGCGTTAAAATGAAGAAACATTTGTTCGATAAACTTTACGAAGACGATGAATAAGTTCCACGCATTTTATTAATAAACATACATAGTCTGTAAAATCAGCCGTCATTTGCTTTCACTCTGATGTAATCGGAGATCCGATGAAGCCATGTGCCACAGTATTGATACCGTCATCTAGTACATACCGTTTATCGTCGAAGGCGGATAACGCTACTTTCTCAACGGTATGACTATATAACTGGTGATCGATACTGCGAATCTGGTTCATGGTTGTTTTTACAATTTTGTGTCGAAATAAACAGTCTTTGTACATGACATGTCGAAGTTTTTTCTTTATAGCGTACTTGGTTATCCCCTTGGCCGTTTTCTTCTCTTCTCCCCCGTATAGAATGCTGTACAACTTGGGCCTAAGGCCTACAAACTCTTCTATAGGAGTTCCGCCGCATTCGTCTTTCATCTTGCCAAGTACTTTCGCATTGGTAGCGCTATAGAGGGGGTGGTCTTTCGGGTAGTTGCTGGTGTCGAACAAAGCCAGATTCCGCGCCATGTCGCCGTACAAATCTTCCGTCTCAATTTCATAACACAAACTATCCGTATCAGTGAATAGCAGCTTCGCCTTTTGGCCATACTTTCGCCTCATTTCGTTATAGTGGAAGTCGTACATAAGTAGCTTCGAGAGGTCTAGAATAGCGAAGCCGGCGTAGATGGGTCTGTTCAAAAATAATTTAATTTTCTTTAGATTGACGCCGGCTAAATCCTCGTTAAAAATTTTGAAAGCCTGAAAAGAGGGTTTGGCGACCATCCTCTGAAGTATCCGTTTTGAGTTGACGAGCTCTATCCGGGTACGTTTCCTAAGATTCTCCATTGTTTTCCCGAATATAGAGTTGTTCATCAGTTTAAAAAAGTCCTTCTCGAAGTCATTCTTAGCGGCCTTACGTTTGTCCGTGTTGAACGCGATGTACGGCTGTAGCCATGCTGACTGCGTGAACTCTATCCCGCGATCCCCATGTTGTAGATAGAACTTCAAATCGCGGTAGTGTATCACATAGTTCGCTTTGTCGCGAAGGTTGGGGACGAGTTTTTCAGCGGATTTGCCTTTAATTTCTAGCTCTTTCTTCAGTTCGATGGAATGAGGCGAGAGCATGTCATCGGTCACCGTCATTCGTTCGGGACAGAGAGGATAGTCGCTATGCGTCTCGTGAAGTGACGAGGGATATTGTAAGTCGACTTCCAAAATATAACCCGTTTCGGCATCGTCTTCAATTTTCCCTATCTCGGTCGCGTCCAGCGATTGGATTTGTTCGTCGGTCATCCACGCGAAGTCCCGTAGGGGTAAAGGCTGCGACATCGCCCACGCGTATTGGTTGTTGGCGTCTAGATAAGTAATGTACTTCCTGGGCGAGTCGGCATTATAGTCGACCATGTTCGGATTGTTCGCCTTACTATACTTATTGGAGATCATTGAAATACCTCCGCGGATACCCCTTTCTATCATTAGGTGCATATCTATGTCGTCCAGCAATTTTAGACGCGCACCGGTCATTTTCAACATGGCGTCCCATGACAGACCGGGTGAGGTATAATAGTGAGCCGGGTCGAGATGATAGTAGTTCATGCAAATGTCGCGAAAATTTTCGAATACATCGGCTAGTAGCAGGACATCGGATTTTAGGTAGAGGTCGTGGTAATGCCCCAGAGTTAGAATGCCGAACTCCGACCATACCGACTGCGCGTGGGCATAGTCTTGGTCGGAAATAGGCTCTTCGCGGAGGTGGTTGTAAAACGCTTCTTTGGGAGGGAGTTGGCGTTCCGAAAATTTACTTTCGGTTGACATATAGCCGTAGGGGTAGACACCCTTTCTCAACATTTTACGCTGTTGGTTAGGGTTCGGGAAATGTTGCCCGAGCTGGTGAAATTTTTCAGTACCTTCCTTAGACATGTTGTCGACTAGAGTTTCGAGGGAGGCATTGAGGAACTGTAGGGAATCGAGGAACCTTAAATTACCCAGAGAGAAGGAGATGTATTTCTGCATGTTATTCGGGATACACGTTATTTTCAGGCCCTTGAATTTTCCCATAACGCTACAGATGAGATGACCGTCATAACCCTTAGTGTTATGCAAAACGACGGGTATAAAAAACTGGCGCTTTTCCCGCTTGGTAGACCTTCTGAATCTATACTGTAGGTTGCACTGATTGTGAGCGGGACCCCTGTATTTCCCCGTCAAGTGACAATGGTCGCGTACTCTGTCAGCGCCTAGTTCCTTGTCGCAAATATGACAATGCGTCGCCGCTTTAAAGGCTTTTTCCTCCTCCCGGGTTATCTGCATAGGTTTGACACACTCTAATATACCGCAGATTCGTTTATCTTCTTCTACGAGTTTTTCCAGGAAAGTTTCTACGACATCGGGGCCCCTATATACCACAGCGGGCTTACTGTGCTCGGGCATTGTACTCACTACGGTATAACAAAACCCGGACGGTTCGTGTCGCTCGTATTTGGTGGTAGCCCCGGATTCGGAATGAATTTTACGGGTAAAACATTCGAAATCGGCGTAAATGATGAACGGAACGCGTAACTGTTTCTTGATATTTTTGAATTCCAACCACTGCTCTTCGGTGGTTTCCGGGAGTCTGATTCGCTGCGGGCCGTGTCGAGAGCAGTAGGGAATGTGATCGTTTAACAAATGTCGAGCGGAAAACCCGTGCAAACAATAATTGCAGTAGAAATGGGCGCAACGATGTTTCGTACGATCCCCCAACAATCGGCTCATGTTCTTGATCAAGCAGAAATGTCTCTTCTCGTCTTTAGAGATGAGTAAAAGATCGACGTGTCTATCGAACTTTTGTTCGCTAATATGCAGGGGGAAAACCCCTTTGTCGTAACCGAACACGCTCACGGAAATATCGTTACGAGCTTCGAACTTCGATATTTGAGATAGAGGGATAGGAAAATCTATTCCGTCGACGTTTAACTCGTTCAAGTACGGTTTATAATGTCGAATGTGACACGCGTGATCCTTCACGGGGTGTAAGGCCGCTAGAATTGACCAGAGAAAGCAAAACTGATCCGTGTTCTGCGGGTTGACAATCGCCTTCTTTTTAATCAGACACTGTGGCGTGGGGATATAGCTGCTACCTTGAAAGGGCACATATTGCGCGATGTGCACCTGAAGGTGAATAATTTCGTCCAAGTTCCACTGGCTTCCGTCTCGCTGATACTCCTGGAAGCTGGAATGTATTTTCTGGAAGGACTCGGCGAGCTGCTGTTCGAGCTGGGATAGGTTTGTGCTAATGAAATTAAGATTTCTGAACACGGGTTCGGAGTAGGTGGTCTCACCATCATTATTCGTTCGAGCGAGGCGGAGTTGTAGGGAGACGTACCACTTGATCCCCCTTTGCTCGTTTAACGTTGCCGTCAGCAGTTGACGAACCGCGTGTTCGTTGTTATTAAAAAAATATAGAATATCTGAACTGGTCGTTCCAGTAGGTTGAATAGTGTGGGTGTTCAGAGTTCCGTTAAGCGCGGACGACGACGATTTCGCCCCTCCCGACTGTTTGCCGTGGCAACTGTTGCAATGCTGTGGATGGCTGGTATAAAATCGTTCGGGTAGTGGTCGATGGCAGGAAGAACACTCACGACCTCGGCTAGAGCACTCCTCGCAGAACTGTTTTCCGGGTAACAGACACTTGAATCTTCCGCACCAGTTACAGTTGGCCAGTCGAGCGGGTTGACCTGGAGATATAATGAAACATATATTTTCAACCGTGGTGTAATTCACCCTTAAGCTCGGATTGAATACAGCGGTGAACTGTCGAGCCGCTTTGGCGGGCAGATCATGGGATTATGCTCGGTTATAGCGGCCGTGTGGTCGTGTCATCCAAGGTGCCGCATGAACAGTTACAATAAAAACGCATATCACGCCTTGTTAGATTCTTAAAATAGGTTAACCAGAAGACTATACTGCGAAACCATGTGACCCTGTCAGTATATCGGCATCTCTTCCCACTTCCCTTATATGTGCTGTATTATTATCATAAACTTAAACGGAGAGTGGACCCTTCATATTAGTTTCTCTTCTATTCTGATACGGTTAGGTAATTTACCTGCAGTTTGTCCTGGAGGAGGTTCTGAACCATCGGACGACGAACACGATGCCACCGGAACTTGATCTGTTCAATATAAATATGTAGCTTAGAAAGGCGAAACATATGATTGATGACCGACATTTAGTAAGTGGGGCGCGGTGTTGTTATGTACTAGGTGTAAATTCTCTTCGTAGGAACGTTATAACGTTATCGGAATGGTTCCTTTAAACGATGAATGACTTACCGTTTTTCCTAGAATATTTTCCCCCTTGATTGTCGGTTGACTCCGCTTGTCTTTTCCTCGAATGGATACGCTGGTGTTCTTTCAGTGTATCCGGACGGGTGAAGGTTTTATCGCACACGGTACATAATAGTGAATGACCGTGGTGTATCCTTCGTTTATGTTGTAACATGTGTCTCCTATTGCCGAACGTTTTGGTGCAGATATCGCACTGGGTCGTTGTACTGGGGGCGACTCGACCGAGCGAATCCGCCAGCAGTTGAATTCGTCGGAGGTTGACGGCATCGTCGTTCGAAAGTCCATATCGTTCGGCCCAAGCGTTCAGATCTTCGACACGGGTGAAGGAATCCATGTTGTTCTCTGAAATATTGAGGTGATAATAATATAGCTTCAATCCTAACAAAATATAGCAAATACTAAAATTTGACCTCGATAAAATAGGTCAAGGTCGGTCATCTTCAGCACACCTCTGGACCTTCGCCAGATGTATACATAGTATTAATTTGGAAAGCCTAGCTCTATTTTTTCATATCAGATCACAATAAACAGTATATGACCTATAAACATTTGGGTCAAGGTCGGTCAACTGGGATAGGCTTCTAGCCAATCACCAGTTACATACCTAATGTGAATTTGGAGACCCTAGCTTCAATCCTATCAAAAATATAGCAAATCCTAAAATTTGACCTCGATAAAATAGGTCAAGGTCGGTTATCTTCAGCACACCTCTGGACCTTCTCCAGATGTATACATAATATTAATTTGGAAAGGCTAGCTTTATTTTTTCATATCAGATCACAATAAACAGTATATGACCTATAAACATTTGGGTCAAGGTCGGTCAACTGGGATAGGCTTCTAGCCAATCACCAGTTACATACCTAATGTGAATTTGGAGACCCTAGCTTCAATCCTATCAAAAATATAGCAAATCCTAAAATTTGACCTCGATAAAATAGGTCAAGGTCGGTTATCTTCAGCACACCTCTGAACCTTCTCCTGATGTATACATAGTATTAATTTGGAAAGGCTAGCTTTATTTTTTCATATCATATCACAATAAACAGTATATGACCTATAAACCATTGGGTCGAGGTCGGTCAACTGGGATAGACTTCTAGTCAATCACGAGTTGCATACCCAGTTTGGTCATTCCTTTGAAGTTTCTTGATGCGCGGATGCTCTATACCAAGTTTCACACCGAACAGAGAAATGGTACTCCAGATACACAAGATTAATGATTTCGCATAAATTGAATATGGCCGCCAAAGTTTCCATCCAATCAGGCTCAGATTCAATAGGGTTCTGGCTCGCCAGCATACGGATGTGCAGTGCAAGTTCGGTGTGCCTAGGCTAAGTCATTCTAAAGATATGTGGGTAAAAAGAAAGCTGTGATGGTTTCGCATAAATTAAAGATGGCCGCCAAAGTTTTCAACCAATCGGGTCCACATTCAATAGGGTTCTAAGTCACGAGCATACGGATTTATACGGCAAGTTTGGTGATCGCTACTCTTCTTCGTCTGTGACAAAACTCATCTTCAAATCCGGTGCTCTAACACCCTTTGGTTTATGACCGTCCATTTCACACTACTTGCGAGAACATGTAATGTTGTATGCGGTGTACTATTTTTAACGGGAACCGGCTATTTGCGAAATGGCCTATTTGTAACCCAAGAAGACAGCCAAGGTAGGATGATGAACCTGCACGGTCGTTGCCATAGCGACGAACTCGAAAAACATGCAGTATTAATACTTCGACATGAGACGTATATATATATCAAGCGGCCTGGCTATGTGGTGGGCTAACGATAGATTGAAAGAAAAATGTTACTTAAAGGATACGGACATTGTTTCCACTGTTATGATATAGTGCGTGGTATGACGCGCTGTTATTGTCCGCGATTTGCGGATTAATTGAATATTTCAAGATTGATTCTTGTACGCAGGGGAATACCCTTATAGGACGCTGACTGAACGATGGTAAGTACAAATACTCCACATGTATATTTAAGGCCTTTGTTATGACATCTCTCCTGCACGTTTACCTTGACAAGCATTTCTTTCCATTTATAGCGGTAATACTAGAATAAATTAGCACAAAATTCCTCGCTCATGTCGAAGTTGTATAATATGACAAGAGACTGTTTTAATTAAAACCTTGTAAACCAGCAAAACACCAAAGATATGATGGATAATTCTCAAAATTTAGAATTGCTCAGCCTTTGTGCTTATGCATACACCCAAGTTCACGTGCAAATATTCTTCCAAAGCCAAGGAACTGGGAAACACTGGGCTTGTAAATGCTGGTCGCTTGTAGAATCCAGATCACAATTTTTATGCAAATATTCAAAGCCCCAAACAGAAGTTTCTGTCAGTCATTATTGTCAGAGGCAGCCTGGAACTCATTTACATTTCAAAGCCATGTTTCATGAATAGACTGCAGTCACTGGCTTGATGCAATGACTTTGGTTTAAATGCCTATCTGACACGGTTAATGAATATTCAAACCCAAAATACTTTTGGAGATTTTAAAAACAAGTTTTCAATATATTTTCTATTATACTGTAAATGTTAAATAATTTGATTAGTTAATATATATAAAATTGTGTTGCTTTCTTATATCTCTTCGACATGGGCGAGGTATTTCTTGGAAATATGTTTCAATATTGCTGTGCACATCTTCGTTGTATTTTGAGCGCCTAAATGGTTACCAGCGCAAAGGCCTTAAACATAGCATAGCCCTGAAATTGTACGCCGGCTAATAGCGTAGACCACACTGGCATATCGGGTGGCAGTTGTTTAGCGGATATAGCTACCATGCTGGTCGTGCATTTCAGAAATAGCCTGGCCCATATCACTTTCACTCTTCCTTACTGTTGAGCGAGCTGGTATATGGGGATACACGTATTTTAACACACTCAGTCGTTTTCTACTTTGAACTGCGGCTTTCGCGGTAGGAAAGTAGTGGTTATTTTCAAGTTATGCATACATTTCTTGGTTAATGTAAAAATAGTTATAGGCCTGCAACAAACCGCGAAATAATAGTGGAGAATTCTTCCCTGTATAGCGTTATTACGGATGACGGTTTAGCGGTGTTGGGAGGGGCAGATATTCGTCGTTGATAGGATATAATGGCGTTTCATTTTCCTTATAATTGCGGTGTAAGGAGGTGTTGTATATAACACAACATAGCTTTATTATGACGCTTCATCTTATGTGAAATAGAATTCACTCACCTCAGATTTTTCCAATGATCAGCTGGTAAACGTGCTTAGAGCGACGTAGGCCTCTTCGTCCAGGTGAATGGAGAGTAGTTATTCACGTCCGTTTTCACCAGATTTACCTATATTGTCGAGATGTGATTTCCGCTTTTTTCCCAGGCTTTGTCCGTGGTCTTAAGACACTTCAACGGGTCGCAATTACCGATTATTGCAATATAAAGCAGATCATGTTGATTTCACTTCTATGAGCCAGGTATGCTGTCTGTCTTTGAAGCGAGATGAACAGTTGAGTGGCTGGCGGTAGACGAGACCGCTTATCTATATGTTCGGGGGAGAAGGTGGCATGATGTCATCGGATATAAATAGCCGAATACGTATAGAAATTAGGTGAATGACGGTACTCTCAACGACTCCGAGTCAACAAAAATAGCTTCGAACTCTCCCGTACACCTGCTCGTATTTATAACCCTCCGACCTATTTAAGTGACGTCATGCGTCCAGCGTCCAGGTTCCCCTCAACCCCCATATTCCTATCTACTTATGCACCCACTGTTTCACTACATCTGGTTTCAATATTGGGATTCGATGAAATGTCGCGGTCTTTGGGAGGTTTGAATTCTCAGTCCTGTTAGAACAGCCAAACGCCACACACTGCGGCATGATGCCCGTGCATTTGCGGAATATTGGCACACTGCCACTATCAAATTATAACAGTATATAAAATAAAAACCTGCAGTTCCGAGAGCTTCTCATACTTTAACGTACAGGGCGGAAGTGAGTATGAGCCCAGCTGACGTAACGCAGCGATGTGCACAATATGTTTTCGGCTTTTCTGATTGGTTAAAATATACGCAAGCCCTTGTAATGGCGACACTTTTCAATCTATCCACAGGCTCAGTTTTTGATGTTTCGATATGAATAGATCGGCGGTAAAAAAATCGCAAAAAAGTATTTGTTTACATTTTTGGATACGGGGAAGATAGATTTCGTTCAGTGTATACATTAGTCACATGTTTTCTTCTCCTTTAACGGAATTTCGATTTGACAGAATTTCCATTTTGCATTGATGTTCAGAGATGCCTCGCCAACTGAAAAACAGTTTCAGTTGAGATAATCACTTCTACAGTTATAGAGAATGAAAAAAAAGTTATCAACTATGTGAATGACTGCAATAGTATAATCAAAGATGAACACTTCTGGTCATTGATATGTTACAAGCGTCTAGTCCGTCATTCATAATTCAGCCGTCGTCCATTAAAGAATATCCGCGTCCATAATCCAAAGACCTATTCCATATTCCAGATAACAGTATTAGCACAAACTTCAAAAAGACAATCATAGTATACATAAACATAGGCTAGTTTCCTGCAAGAGCGAAGCGGTCAACAGTTTTCAATGATGCCGACAAGACATCATGATGTTCCAAAAATATAAAATCCGTATCGCTGATCAGTATTATTAATCCATAATAATCGTTCTAAAGTCGTTATCTAGAGAATGGTGTATCTCAGTCACGCTTTGATTGTGACTGTTCATATGAGCACCATGAAGATCTTGAAGTACATGGGTTCATACGGCCCCTAGCCCCGGGTTAAGCGGAATTAGACACAAGTTACGAAACGTAACGCCATAGATCTTGCACGCTACGCTCGTATTTTGCTATCAGCATGCGATATGTATCGTCAAATTTGAGAAAATTTGAGTAGAGGCGCTTGTTGGAATAGCCCTGTTTTGTAGGTTTTTGCAACAATGTTTTGTGACGTTGATAAAAAAGGTCACATTTAACATAGGATCGAGCAAATGCGACTAGGCGAGATATGTATACGCCATATGCAGGTCTTACTGGAACGATGTCGAAATTGTAATCATCTCTTTTGTCTAAATTTCGACAAAAGAGAATGCCCGCTAGAGATATATATCCAAATATGGTGTGCCTGTAGGGCAATCTGTAGTTTCCTTCAAATCCAGTGAAGGTGAATATATATCCTGCACTGCGTCATTTATATAGCGATTATACACAGCGAGAAGATCGTCTATATAGCGTTTGGTGAATGAGAAGGAACGGGCTGTGAATGGATCGGTTTTTGAAAGCGCCTGCATATAGTCATATTCATAAGAGAACGCATACAGGTCAGCCAACAGGGGTGCACAATTAGTACCCATTGGAATACCTATATGCTGCTGATATATTGTGTTGCCAAATTTCGCATAGATATTTTTAATGAGAAATTCAAGAAACTCTATAAACAACGAAGCATCCAATGAATGATATCTCCTGTATGTAGTAGAGCTAAAGAATGCTTTATGGCTTCCGACATTAATATATCTACGATCAGTTTTCTTGAACACAGATACTATTAATGAACTTAGACGATCAATAAGGTCCTGATGAGGGATTGTAGTATAGAGAGTCGAGAAATCCCATGTGGATACATGTCTGTACGGTATGTGACCTTTAGCATCAAGCTCTTCCGTAAGACATTTTGAGTTTTCAATATCCACATACATTCAACGCCAGAGTTCTTAGAAATAGTGGCGCAATACCTTTCCCAAAATGCTTTTACCTCCTGAAGGGCCCTCGTCAACAGGGTTGCGGCTTCTAGAACCAGCTATGAATCTAGCTTTGTATGGCGAATTATGCATTTTGGGAGTCCAGTATACTTTTGGTATGTCGTTATGATTGGTTGGAAGAAAAATACCTCTTTCCCTGAGAAACGTTTTGTGATTGCTAAATAAATCTTCCAGAGTAAATGCAGTTTGGGAGTAAGTAGACTTATTTGATGATGATATGTCTACACATATATCTGACATCATTATATCTTACCTGCACCTTAAGAAGTGTTGGCTACTTGCAAGAAACTAGCCTATGTTTATGCATAATTATATTGTATGGCTGCATGTCATTTTTCGCCGCTGGAAAGGGCGTTGAGCAGTGGTATTTCCGTTAGAGAGACAAGGTGCTATGACTTTTATCGGCAGTCTGTCACCCATGAAGAATTTCCGGGTCACTAATTAAACTAACCTACTCACACGACATTATTAGCATGGTACTTTAAGGGTTCCTTTCAAGTAAACAATTCGTCTCAGTCGTCTAATACTACTCAATCTAGTACAAGCTTCGAAATCCGATTACCATATCGGTAAGGCAGATCGTCTTCGTTATTTGGGTGATAACACTTCATTACGACGTCATTGTGATGTTAATATTTAGGGAGCTAAACACGAACAGCTACAATAAAAGATTTGCTGAGATACAAAGACTGCTAAATATCAGAGAATCGTTCATGGCACGAAAATGACTGTTTCCGAATTGCCTATCTGCTGTGTTAATTCTTCTCTGAAACTCTTCGCTGGGTACAGAATGCGTTTCTTTGCGGAAATGTTCAGACAGAGATGGGTGAAACAAAACACTGCTGATAGAAACGAGTAATGTCCAACAGCGGGGAAATACTCATATGAGGACGTAATGTAGCTGCTACATAACACCGTCAGCGTTGCCCAATACATATGTGAACCTATCTATCGAGGACTATCGAGGAATTTCGCGTTCCATGGATCTAGGTCGTATGATGTATCATTCTGAGGAAATGGGAAAGGGATTCAGGATCTTAAATGCCTACAAGTAAAATTATTGGGCATCAATATTGAGTAATCCTATTATACAATTATCAGTATTATTATTATTATTATTGGCAAATTAATTAGACTCGAGTCAAATTCTTCTTTTATTTTGCAGATACAGGTCTATTTCCTATATTCTCATTCGACAAGAAGCAAGGCGCTATGACAGGTTATTTCTTGAGATGGTAATATTAATGGTCCCTACCGCGTCTGAGATTATGTATGCGGAGAATATCACCGAAACTTTGCTGAATGGCACCGAAACTACCAGAATGAGACCAGAATTGTTGGCTGCGTATTGGATCGAGAGAATCATAGGATTTACCGGAAATACCCTGTCTATCTGTACTATACACCGAGTGCCACCTGTGGCCTCATCATCGTTATATATCGTGTTCCTTGCCATCATGGACTCCCTGTCGCTGGTAATCAAGTTCATCGTCCAGCATTTGTACACGTTCCATATTTCCATCGGGAGACATTGGCTTTAAAATTCCTGAACATCATGTTAACTCCTCTTTCATGGTGTTCACCTGGTTGGTGGTAGCAATGATGGCAGAAAGAATGGTTGTCGTCTGGTTCCCATTGCGCGTATTCATAATCAGTACAAAGATAATAACTTTCTTAGTTTTTAAAGTTTGGGTGATAATTGTTATTGTATTTAAACGTGGTTTATCTGTGAGTGCTGGGCCGATGATAGTTCGAACTATTGTGCGGCGTTGTCTCCAATATCTTAACTTTTTGTCGGACGTATTTGGCGTTGATGAGGTTTGATTTGTTGTCTTCATCTCTTGTACGTTCTTAATCATAGTTAACAGTTTTATCATCATCGGTAGATGAAGATCAATGTCCATTCGGAAAAAGATGACTCTTGACAAAAAAAACCAGATTAATGAAAAGAAGAAACAACAAAATCTAATTACTGTCGTGATGAACACCGTTTCGCTGGTATATGTGATTTGTATCCTCTCCGTTGCCGTATATTCTATGGCTGCTGATTACTGGATAACAAAGAAGATTTTGTCCGCTTCTTTCTCAATTCTGATTGGTCAGCTGATCAGTGTGTGGCCTCTGTTGCCGTAGGCGTGTCGCGACTGACCAATCAGAATTGAGAAAGAAGCGGACCATCATCTCGGTGTGCCGGGATGAATGGACAGTTACGTTGGGTTTGAATCGCCCGGCAAAGGTATAAAATTGCACAAATTTACTAATTTGACGACGGGAATATATAGAGTGACAATAGTAGTATATGCTGATGTATTTTGTTTGGAGGTAAACCGTTTATTTCTCGTTTCACCCAAAGTGCGTTTCACACCTCGGTGTATTTTTATATAAAGCATGGGGTTATGTATAGAGACCCCATATTTCGACACCTCACCCTATTACCACCGCCCCCCCAAAAAAACCTTCTTGTTTTGAGGACCTGTGCTATTAAGCATTCCTTTCGCATAATTTAAGAGCGAACAAGAAAAGGTTTGGTTCAGATTCACGCGACTTTGCAAATGATATCTTTGCAAATGTGATTATTATCTGGTAAATATGATGTCAAAAGGGAACAGTGGTATTCCGGTGTATATCACCTGCTTATTGTGCTTAGTCGAAGGTTTGAAATCATTAGAACCCCAATGAATTATCTTGTGGACATATACGACTAGCCGTTCGTTTCTCATGGGTCATCAGATTTCATGGGTCTATGCCATACGCTGAAACTTTCTGAGGAAGGTAAATGGCTTCGAAGGATATAAGAGTTTGTCGAAGTGGAATCACCTGAGAGCTATTCTGAGAATTGAATTACCTCTGGATCATATTACGACCATTGGGATTGCAGGTGACTATATCGATCTGCTCTTGGTTGGGAGAGTGAACTACCAGTGGATCATAACGATGATTGGAATTGCTAGTCACACAATACGGATTCGCTCTTGTCTGCGAGGAGGACTTCCTCTGTATAATAACGATAATTCAAATTGCAGGTGACACGATATGAATCTGCTCTTGCACGAGATGATAACTCTCTCTGTATCATAACGACAATTAGATTACAGATGATACTACATGAATCTGCTCTTGTCAAAGATGATGGACAAGCTGTATCATAGCGATCAGTGATCGGAAGAGACTACACAAATCTATCAATTGTTCGTTTTTTGTTCTGTGAAAAATTTCCCGTCACAACTAAAATGAAAGTACGGATAGTACTGATGTCGGGTTTCCGTTTAGCCATAAACATGCAAAGTTTGAACACCTAAATCTAAACTCTTCTACATTGCTATAAAACTTAATCACTTGGTTGTAGCATTTGTAATAGGCCTAAGATTATGTAATACGGCTTGAGTCATTGGTAGCAAGAGCCTGGCAAGCTTCGCTTGTTGAAACTAGTGAATCATGAAATGTTTGCCCAACTCTGTCTATACTAGTCAAGAGAAACACTCAATTTGAGAACTATGTAAACACTTCAAAAGCCAAATTTCAAGATTAGAACTCTGTCATATACATTTTATCTGACACAAAGTAAGATAATTAACATCTCTAAGATCTCCAATCATGTCATCGTCAAGATTTTCGACTCTAAGATATTCAACTCCCAAGATTTTACATCGCAAAACAACTGAGAATTTGAGAATAAAAATCTCAACACAAATAGAGAGAACAGGACATTTGGTAGGTCTACACGCAGCTTCCAAGCTAAAATGTTTTAACGTCACTTTCGATAATATTTCACGAGAAATGATCAGATGATAGCTAGGAATCTAGGAAACAAGGATCTCGTGACTCTTCCCGATCACAATAACTCAACCATGAGAGGAATTATATATCATAGTAGAAAAAACTTGATTATGTCACGCCTAGATTTTATTCAAGACTTTACTTAATCGTTAGAGTCGGTACACAAGTTATGATTTATTAATTTGTGATAAGTGTATGCAGTTGAATTCTGAATAACGTATCTACAATTCAGTACCGTTAGTCTTTTACATTTGAACATATAGCAGAATCTCGATGAAATTTACACCCTATTTTCGAGTAAACTGGATTACATTAGGATATCATGATCTTTACAGTTCAAGAAATAGGTGTCGACCAACATCAGTTGTCGACTGTAACAAATCCGGATCGATGTTGAGAATTTTTTTGGTTTCATTATGCACGACTGAATCACTGAAGCAGTGTGCGGAGGTCATTTAGAGGGTACGCAAGCAGTGTAGTGCGCTCGTCAAAATCAACAATCCGCTGACATAGTACGGGTTTACGAAACCGAAAAAAAACCCCCGTTTCTCTTCACCGTTCATGTCTCCCAGTACCGGCCAGGAAATCCGAATTCAGCCATATAAAGCCAACAAAAAAAACAATTCCACTGTCGACCAGCGACAAAGATACACTATCATTTTATCTTCCTGACTGGGGCTGATAATTCGCCGTGATGTCCAATCGGACCGACTCACGGTTGAGAATGGTTCGTAATATCTCCAGTCATCTCTGGGGGATATGATTACACTGGTGTTTCACTGACCAATACTCGTCACTGAGTTACACACTGTTGAATATCTTGATAGGAATTCAAAGAGAGGATTCCAGGGATCAACCATGATACGGAAGATCCTACATGTATGTTGGCAATGGAAAGCGAATCAGACCAAACTGACACATAGCGATATGACAAAGGCTTGGAAAGGCATGGACCGCCAGGCTCACATGTCTCCACAAGCATATGTGTTTCATGTGGAACTGATACAGATGTGAACGCTCTGGAAAACGGCAGATATGAAACCTTGGGTGTTTGAAACGAACTTTTGATAGATCGAAAAGAAAGATGCTGCTTGTAGCGAAAGCGTTGGCGACATGTTCTGGAACAATTTTATCTAAAGCAAGGCGCATGAGTAATGGAAGTTGGACTCTGTTGAATGTTACCTGGCCTCGAGAGTTTAACATGAACTTCAGAAATCTGTCCAGATCTAGGAACTAGAAGTGGTGTGCAGACTGGACTGACAAGCACAGCCTCTCAATATTATATTAACGTGGTAGTCATTTTTGAAATATAATTATTGTTAGGATGATATACTTTCTTGGCAATCAAAGCACATGTACAAGTGCGAGATTCAAAACGTGCTCCAAACCGCCAACAAAATTGCAAGCGCTCTAAACTATACATAGCCAACTAAGCTTCCATCGGCGTCTGGATAACGTTCATTTACTACCCTTCTTTGACATTTACAAATGTCATTTAGGAAGTGGTTAACATAAATATCTAAGCCTAATCATTTTTAGGGTGACTTCACTACCGGTTGTGGTCACTGTACTTTTTCAATTTTGTGCAAGGTCAATGACATTAAGAGTTAAATGGCTCGGCAGCTTGTCCAAGCGTAGAACAGGGGGAGGGAGGGGGAGAGATTTGGTTGAATGTCACACGCAAAATTATTTCACTCTTATTGTGACAGACAGTTTGAATGGTGGAGGAAGCCGGAGAAAACCATCGCCCGTCGGGACGAGAATTGGTTCTCCGAACACGTCCGTTGCAAAAGGTTTCGAGCAGGCCTTGATCAAACAATACTTGCACCACTGGATGGAGGCACTCTTACCTGGATGACAATCGCACTATACAAATACTTCTGGAAAGCAGTCATGTTTCGCAGTGTCTAAACACTGAGAGTGGAACTTAATTAATTCACAAGAAACTGTATTTCCTGAAATTCGGTGGCTAACCATTCAAGTTTCGAGCGCTGAACATGACAAGTGTCTCAATTTAAATTTCCAGTCTG
This sequence comes from Hanleya hanleyi, assembly GCA_036873755.1. Classification (NCBI taxonomy): domain Eukaryota; kingdom Metazoa; phylum Mollusca; class Polyplacophora; order Lepidopleurida; family Hanleyidae; genus Hanleya; species Hanleya hanleyi. Next base: position 17,169 of record JAVTVY010000201.1, read on the forward strand.
TTTGTATCATTCCAACGACTTGTCACAGACGAACAGCATGTAAAGTTCATGCGAAATGTCACTCTCTTGCAAGTAGTTTTCCGTGTGAATTAGATTTCATACCAAACCCAGGCTATTACGAACCTAACGCCAACTGGTCACGCTAGGCTATAAGAACAGGTGGTGTTATTTGATTTTCAGCTCAAGTACTTATTTCATATTTCAATCCATAACGATTACGTGAACATCAGAACACACGTACCATGGCAATGTAAGATTTATCTAACTGTTGGGGTGGAGGTTCGGGGTTCGGTCCCAATTCTTCGTACGAACATTCGCGAATGAATAGAGTATTTCACAAAACCGAGTCACATACGAATCTTGTCACAGTAGATCGCAAAATTGTCTGGGAATGAACCTTCCTACAAACCTCGCTCTAATGTTCTCTTCACATTTTCCGGTTATTCCGAAAAATACAAATACATGGAATTCATTTATTGTCGCCAGTGAGGGATATTCCATCCATTTACGTACTATTGCAAGATTTCTTTCACGAACTGCGAACGGGTTGTAAAAGAAGGCCCATATTATACCTTTCCAAACGGAAGTGATAACATGACTGGTGAACGCTTGCGCTGATGCCCTGACGATAAGATTCGATAACGACATAGGCAATTGAATATCTTAATTTAGTACGATTGATACAGGAGGTGGATGTGTGTGTAGGGGGTGGGGGATTCATTATGTAGGTATATTGACCAGCCCGGGCCTAGAAAAATTCATCGCCGACATTTGAATAATCTAGAGAATCAGTTGATGCAGTAGGTTTCAATGGCCGTATTTTGTATCTGATTGCTTTGCAAAGCCCAGCAATACCGGGTATGCGAGTTCCAGTCCGTACTTAACAGAAGGGATTACAGACTTATAAACGAGTATATACTTTTGTGTTTGGCGATTTGGATCATACGGTTACAAACTTTGAAAATAGGCATAACACTCGTGATTATTGAAATCAAATTGAATTCCACGGTCAAGGAATTAAATATAAGCACATCATCATCGAATACGTCTACTTACTCCCAAACAGCATTTGCACTTGAAGATTTATTTAACAACCACAATTCTTTCTCAAGGAAAGCTGTATTTGTCTTCTAACCACTCATAACGAAATGCGTAAAACACCATACAAAGCTAGATTCATAGCTGATTCCAGAAGCTGTACCACCAAGATTCTTTCAACCCTGTTGTCGAGGGCCCTTCAGGTAAAATTATTTTGGGGAAAGTATTGCGCCACTATTTCTAAATAGTCTGGCGTTGAATGTATCTATGCTGATGCATAATGTTTCACCGAATTCATGATGTGAAAGGACACATACCGAACAGACATGTATCCACATGGGATTTCCCGACTCTCTATACCACAATCTCCCAACAGGGCCTGATTGATCGTCTTAGTTCATTATAGTTTCGGTGCTCAAGAAAACTGATCGCCGATATATTAATGTCACAAGCCATAAAATATTCTTTAGCTCTGTTACACACAGGGGATATCATTCATGGGATGTCTCATTGTTTATAGAGTTGATTGGAATTCTGATTAATAATATCTATGTGAAATTTTGCAACACGATATATCAAAAGGGTATTCCAATGGGTAGTAATTGTGCACCCATTTTGGCTGATATTTATCTATTCTCTTATGAATACAACTATACGCAGGAGCTTTCAAAACCCGACAATTTTCAAAGTCGGTTCCTTCTCATTCACCAAATGCTATATAGACGATCTTCTCGCTGGCGTAATCGTTACATATCTGAGTGAAAGATATATATCCACCTGCTCTGGATTTGCAGGAAACTTCAGGTAGTCATATAAACCGCACATAATATTTAGACCTATGTCTCTATAAAAATGAAGCTCGTCGAATTTACGTCGAATTTACGATATCTATGTGACATCGTCGAATTTACGACAAGAGAGATGGTTACAATTTCGACATCGTAAACTATCCCTTTCTGGACAGTATTCCAGTGGGACTTGCATATGGCGTATACATATCACGCTTAGTAGCAACTGTTGACCGCTCATTTCTTGCGTGAAACTGGCCTATGTTGATGTATACTATGATTATTTTGATGTTGTTTTTTTTTTAATTTTAAATTGGTGCTATTGATATATGGGATATGTCTTTAGATTATGGACGCCAAACTTCTGTAATGGACGACGGCATATTATCGCATGACCTTTGTATTCAGTTGTACAGCAGGATCTTCGGTTGATCTCGTCTTCCTAAAGTCGAATATGCGATTGTGTTGCGAGGTAGATTCAAACTCGGCTGTATTTTAGGGACACGTACAACATCGAATATCAGGTCATTGTTTTGTGCGAGGCACAGATAAAATATTGATACATGTCAGTATGTTCTCGTAGCTATGGTGGGGCCTTCTCCTTCTATATTAATGTACGGCGTATCACGTTGGGCACACCGGTTCTCGTAAGATCACCGAAGTTAAGCAACGTTGAGCTCGGTCAATACTTGGATTGGTGTCCGAGTGCTGTACTGGCTTGGCTGATCAGGATAATAGGAACTGTGGACGCTCTCGTGGTCTGGCACATGTAGGCACCGGTCGTAGTGATATGACTGAAAAAATCACGACGTTAAATCCTACTCACTCACCCTTCTTCTATACTATGTGAGAACAAGGCCCCGGAGCCAAACCACTCACCCGATGTAGTTGTTGGGAAAGTGCCGGACGGGCAATATTTGCCGAACTCGTTGACCATAACCAAAAAAATAATTCGATTCTATGTCCACTTACCTTTCATAAGACACCATGTTTATGAGTGACTGTCCATTTTAGCTTTGCAAGACATCTAACCTCTAACTGGGGAGTAAAACTGTCTACATCGCCGCTGTGCGTGTAGTGTTTGTCGCGCGGATCGACGTTCTGATCGATCCAAGTTTTACCCCCTCGTTCGAGTTTAGATATCTTGCAAAGTCAAAAATGGACAGTCACTCAAAAACAAGGTGTCTTATGAAAGGTGAGTGGACATTATGAAGTCATTTTATTGGTGATGGTCAAAGGGTTCGGCAAATATTGCCCGTCCGGCACTTTCCCAACAACTACATCTTGGGAGTGGTTTGGCTCCGGGACCTTGTTCTCACGTAGTATAGAAGAAGACCCACCGGAGCTAGTTCTCGTTGGAAAATGTAGGGGATATATTTCTGGCTCGTGGATGTACATTTCATGTTATTATACAGCTATGTCCTTTGATCCAATCAAATTATTTCAATCGCACCACGTGTCCGTACAATAACAAAGTCATATTGGATCCCAAAATGCCGTATTGAAGTCATATTTTACGCTTTCTAAGGGAGATAACTCTTTTTGTTATGGCTTCAAAATGAAGCTACAAAAGTTGAAAAACCTTCTATTTTCTCGCTCGATCATCTAAGAAACTTAAATATCATTATATATCTAAATTCAAAGTAACATTATCGAGCCAGTCACACTTGTCCCAAATGAAGTTCGGCAAGTAGAGATTGGTAATAGATTTACATGATATTTACAGAATTGCAGATTTGGAGTCTATTGCATTATAGGAATTTACGGGTCCTGTAGTTGAATTTATTGTTCTACTTGAATATATTAAGGTTATGTTGTTTTATCTAACAAAACAATATTGATTCAAACATAAATGAAAAAATCAATAACAAATAATTCAGTTTAATATTTCGATGACCTGTATAATAAATAGGTCATTATACAGTGCTTTGTCCAATATGGATTGATATTGTACACGTCCATGTTGTGATGAAAACCCGTATTGGACTCGACGCCTTCGGCGTCTCGTCCAATACGGGTTTCCATCACAACATGGACTTGTACAATACCAATCCATATTGTACAAAGCACTGTATAATAACCTAATAATATCAGGCTTACGCGAAAATATAAGATACCATTGTCATACTTTGTAAGTATTTGAGCACTGTGGATATGGTCCATCGTGAGTTTTTTTAATGGAAACTTGACAAATAGAATTACTAACAATAAAATGGAATATCAAAATAGAATAGTCGATATGGTGATATTCTAATCGCGTATTCAAAAGAATGGGGAACAGAAAGATTCTAGCTTGAGTGATAATGTTGCGGTTCAGTATATTTGCCGTATATCTGGTCGTCTTTTGTCTTTCGCAACCCACCACATGATCATCTTCCAGTAGCAAATAAAGGAATGAAGTAGCTAAACCACACGATCCCGATCAACCGGATTATGACCATTATGATGAAGCCCAGAACGTGTGGGGTAACTTTATTGTCGTAAACAAATATATTTCGATTGGAGATATTTATGATACATTTGAAATTTAAAATTAAAAAGAAAAACCTAGAAACTTAAAAAATTAAAATAACAAAAATAAAGTAGATCAGTAAACTTGTATGGTTTCTTTATTATTTGGTTACCACTTCCATTCGGCAAGAAATTAGCGTGTGTTCGTTTATTTATTTGTTATTTATTGTCCTTGTTCATGTCAGCGGTCCATATATTACTTTTATGTCCACAGCCAGAAATAAAATGATGGCCCATTACCCTTTAATGGTGAGCAGACCTGGCCATCACCTTTAAAAGGTGATGAGTTAGACCCATCACCTTTAAATGGTGACGGCCATCACCTTTTAAGAGTGATGATACTGCCTCGTTTAGAGGTGATTTTAAAAGGTGAATATAAAAAAGGGTGATGGCTCTAACTCATTACCCTTTCGGGGTGATAGTTATCACCTGAGTAGTATACAAAGAGTGATCTGGCAATGTTTTCACCCGGATGTAACTCTGACGTCACAATTAGTGGTATGTAAGCGTGATTGTGATTGGCTGGTGAGGAGTGGGAGGCGTGGTCTGTGTGTGGTGGGAGGTGGGACCAAGATGGCGGCCAGTTTTTGTGTCGTGTGTGGTGTGGGTACAAGATGGCGGCCAGTTTGTGTGTCGTGTGGTGTGGGTACAAGATGGCGGCCAGTTTTTGTGTCGTGGGAGGTGTGGGTACAAGATGGCGGCCCGTTTTTGTGTCGTGTGGTGTGGGTACAAGATGGCGGCCAGTTTTTGTGTCGTGGGAGGTGTGGGTACAAGATGGCGGCCCGTTTTTGTGTCGTGTGGTGTGGGTACAAGATGGCGGCCAGTTTTTGTGTCGTGTGTGAGTGTGGGTACAAGATGGCGGCCAGTTTTTGTGTCGTGTGTGAGTGTGGGTACAAGATGGCGGCCCGTTTTTGTGTCGTGTGGTGTGGGTACAAGATGGCGGCCAGTTTTTGTGTCGTGTGGGAGGTGGGTACAAGATGGCGGCCAGTTTTTGTGTCGTGTGGGAGGTGGGTCCAAGATGGCGGCCAGTTTTTGTGTCGTGTGTGAGTGTGAGTGCCTGCCTGCCTTCCTGTCTGCCTGCCTGCATTCTGCCTGCATTCTGCCTGTGTGGAATGCATGTACTGACTTGGTTCTGGGTTTTTTCCATCACGGTTGTGCGCAGGTGTATGACGTCACTTCCGGTCTGCGTGAATCGGGCGTGACCTGGGACTATGGGATGCATGTACTGACTTGGTTCTGGGGTTTTTCCCTCACGGGGAGGTCACGTGATCAGTTCAAGGTCATATCCATTTTTTATCGATATGTCAACCCCACACCCAGTCCATTAAATGCTCCTTCACCTATGCTTCAATTTGATACCTCACTCGACCTGTGGTGTGAGTGAGTGCAAGAATGTATTCATCCGCGGTGATGCAGTCATGTCTGGCGGTGATTCGGTCTCGGGAAAAAGCTTCCTTGCCCAATGCCTACGGACTTTACCGAAGATACACGGACTTTAACGAAAAGACACGGACGTACACGAAAAGACGCGAAGGTGAACGCCATTGTGGGAAACCTCCCACAGACAGGTCAGTACATGCATTTCTATGTTGTTCACGCATAATAAAAGGATTGATCTGTAATCTGTGTTGTTGTTGTTGTTGTTGCTCCCTTTTTTTTGGACTAACCCATCAGAAAACCCATCTTTCCGGAAGTAGAAACTTCTATCAACAAAGCACAAAAATTAACACTAACTTCCATCATCCTTTTCCCAAAGAAAAAATTTTTGGTACATTTTTTGAAATTATTGAAGTGGGGACAAGGGGAGGGGGGGAGGGAAATGGAATAGCCAAAAAAATTTTTTTTTAACATTTAATAAAAAAGGAAAAAAAGATTCATGGAGCCAAAAAAAATCTTTTTCATTTTCTATGTTTTTTTAGCAATTAAAAAAGGGTTTGAAAAAAGGGGAAATGGGGGGAGAGGGGGGGGGACAAGGGAGTAAGCAAGGTGGATGGAATAGCCCCAATTTTTTCTTTAAAAATGGACCGATGAGGTCGAGTGAGGTATCAAATTGAAGCTTAGGTGAAGGGGCATGTAATGGGCTGGGTGTGGGATTGAACTATCGGCCTTCTGCGCATGCGCGGTGGCCGAAGGGTGTGAAAATAGCCTTAATGGAGCTAGGGGATAGCCAAATTTTTTTTTTTTTAAATGGACCAATGGGGTCGAGTGAGGTATCAAATTGAAGGTCAGGTGAAGGAGCATCTAATGGGCTGGGTGTGGGGTTGAATTAGGGTGATTCTGGGCATGCGCGACGGCCGAAGGGTGTGAAAATAGCCTTTTTGGAGCTAGGAGAGCCCCTAATGGACCAATGGGGTGGAGTGAGGTATCAAATTGAAGGTGAGTTGAAGGGGCATCTGATGGACTGGGTGTGGGTTGAATTAGGGTGATTCTGCGCATGCGCGGCGGCCAAAAGGGTATGAAAATAGCCTTTTTGGAGCTAGGAGAGCCCCTAATGGACCAATGGGGTCGAGTGAGGTATCAAATTGAAGGTGAGGTGAAGGGACATCTAATGGGCTGGGGTGGGGTTGAACTATACCGTTTAGGTGTATTGATGATAATAAAATTTAAAGATCACATGTCCAACACATACTCACATAATGAAAGCAAGAATCGAACTTGCGTCCCCTCGAGATGAAGGATACCCGTCCAGGTTTCATTTTTTTGAGGTGTACTGAAATGCTCTCTCTATTGTGTGTCCCAACTAATCTATTGAGAACGTTTTGTCCGATTTTTGGAAAAATATATATTGTTGTGTTCTGAAACTTACGTCACTAGTACAATGCAAATATTATAGTATTCAGTCAAAATATTACCGAACAGCACTCAGTAGAACTATCTGTTTGAAACATTTTCTGTTTTGGGTGTCATTCTCTGGGTTAAATTTTGACGTCGCCAAGGCTGAGGGGGACTGTTCCCATATGTGCATAGGAGTGGGAGGTTGTCATTTTCTATTGTGACGTCAGGGTCAACGCTATGACGTTGCTACTGTGGTCAGTATTGATAAATTGTCTTTGTAACGTCTTATTGTGACATCATGGCATTATTGTTGTTTTGTGACACTGTGGAACTGTAAAAATTCCATGAATGGAAAAGAATGCCTATCAAACCTACGAGTATTGAACTGGTCCAAATCAACAATGGCTGACGCCAATATTTAACCCAGAGAATGACACCCAAAACAGAAAATGTTTCAAACAGATAGTTCTACAGAATGTTGTTTGCTAATATTTTGAATGAATACTATAATAATTGCATTTTACCAGTGACATAAGTTTCAGAACACAACAATATATATTTCTCAAAAAATCAAACAAAACGTTCTCAATAGATTAGTTGGGACACACAACTAATTTATGCCACGGTATCTATTTTTACAGCTGTCAACTGTTATGGTTTGGTCACAATGTTGCCATTTTCTCCCCTATATTTAGCGTCCACAAAAAGAAGAGTATATTACAGCAATTATGTTCAAGAAAACACCCCGCTAGAAAATTGTCTTCAAATTGTCTGTTGTTGTGGGAGTATAAAAAAATCCTGGTCAACAGGGGTGCGTATATTTCGTGCGACGCTATGTTGCCAATGCATTGAAATTTGAATAGGTTGTCTGCATGGGATTCAACGCAAGTATAGTACTAGCTTACCTGATAAAAGAGTTTAGTCCAGATGTATACCTATATCCCATACTCCCGGGTGTTTGATGCATATCTGTGGCTGTTTTTTTCCTAGGTGGGTATAACACACCATGAAGCCTTCATCACCATGCATTCGTATGCTAATCGAAATTCACAGATATTTCCTTCGGTATAAAATCCGGCGCACACGAGAGATATCAGCTGAGCTAACGGCCTCAATTGCCTGTCAGCTCTGTTGTTGTTTCAGCGCACACGGTGAGCAAAAGTTTCAAGAAATTGATTTCAGTTCCCGCATAACGTCTTCTTCAAGTCCATTTTGAAGAGTCGAGCGTATGAATCGAGTCAAAATAACATGCCATTCATTGGCCTGTCCGGTAAAACTGCTGAGCTGTTTGGCTTGCGTTCACCGCACACGCTGCTCGCGAGACGAAATTAGTTTGATATTTTTCCCCCGGCCTCGCGGTTCAGCCAATGAACTATAAGAAAAACATATGTGTGTGCATATTAATAAAGGTTGTAGAAAATGGGCGCCTAAAAAATGAACACATTTCATTACACTGTAGCGAATTGTTGCCAGTGCACGTGTGAGTCAGTGCGTTTTCATATCCACCTCAAATTGACACGGAGAATTTCGTTACCATTGCCAGTAAATTGTAAGTTTATTGCGGAAAGAATTGATATTCCATAAATTCCTGCGGGAAATAGGAAGTACACATATTTTGAGATATATTTCTCAAGACAACCTTGTATTCATTGAAAATATAAATCGGCGAGTAGTAGACGAAGGGAAAATTGGAAAGTACTGACCATGCCCCAGAATACTTCATATGCATATCACGGCCTTAAGGCCTATGTAAGATGTAATCTACTTCACAGTTTAGTAGTATAAAAAGCGCAAGTCCTATTGACCTTGCCCCTTCCAAAGAAATAAAATCGGCTCTATTTTACAGGAGTATATACGCAGGTGACGTGGGTTGTGACGTCACTTCCGGGTTTTCACTAAACACTACCTTCAAACATAGAAGAGTTCCAATTTTTTCCCTTAGACGTCCGTATGTTCATCCTCCAAACCCACAAGAGTTCCAATGTTCAACCGCCGGGGTGTTTTCCCGCCCCAGCGCCCCGCAGCGCGCGCGCGCGCGCGTCATCCCGCGTCATCCCCGGCAGTGCGCGCGCGGACGCGGGTCAAAAGGTCAAAGGGTCACCTCCAGGTCAGACGGTCCAATGTCCAATGAGACAATGTTGCGGCATCGCTATAGTCAGAGCTTGAGCACAAAAAAGGGGGATTCTAGATGAACCTGGGAAAGATGGGCAGTTCCATTTGGACCAATCAGCGGTCGAGAAAAAGAGCCAATCAGCGGTCGAGAAAAAGAACCAATCAGCGATCGAACAATCAGCCAATCGAATTGGGGTATTCACGGTGTGCTTTCGCTGACGTCCGCGCCTACATCTGGGTTCTTGTACACCCGGGTAATGTTTTTCTGGACATGGATGGGTTACCTTTGGCTCCATTCTAGGCCACTGATTGGCTAATACGGTGTTCAAAGCCACTTTCATGCATTATGCTCATAGAACTTATAGTCATAATCTATACGTGTTGGACGAGTCTCTTCACTCACCGTATACACGTACCTCAATGAAATGCCCGCTCCAAACCTAGACCAAAGACACGTACTTGGTCTGTAGGCTGATTTCATTGGCTCTCTATTTTTTACTATAGTGCTCTTGCCTTCTAAACTTGATGGGTTACATTTTGACCCCATCCTACACCACTGATTTCAGTTTGACTGAATCTCCACATTGGGCATTGATGCATTAGGAATAAAACACACAAGACAGGGTTTTTTGGTGAGATCTCATTTTTTTTTATTCAGTGAACAACAACAACGTGAGAACAACCACGTGAAAACTCAAGCCCAGAACAAGGGGCTTGTAATTAACTGAAGCCCAGAACAAGGGGCTTGTAATTAACTGAAGCCCAGAACAAGGGGCTTGTACATTGAAGCCCTGAACAAGGGGCTTGTCATTAACTTAAGCCCAGAACGGGGCTTGTACATTGAAATGATGGGCGGCCCAGTCATAGACGAGTACATCGCGGTCCTCGGCCTGGGGTACTCGTCAAACATCTGTACGATAGTAGATAAGGGTCTTCCCCGGCATCGATGGTACAGGTAAAACAAGCAATATTGTCCGCACACGCCACTGGTCAGGCTTTGCAACGTTTGACTGTTCCAACACCACGTCTCTGTGCCTTGATCCATGAAGTCTGTTAAATCGGGATGGAGGGGTGGCAGACCGTACGGGTCAAAGTATTCCCCCTGCTGTTCTGTCAAGTACACGGCCACCCAGTGTTCACCGGGTCGATCCATCGGGTCCGTGTTGAGAACGTAAGCAGCCGGATACATACGGTCTAATGGAAACATCTCGGGCGAACACCCCTTGAAAGACCCTACGTGTCTCTGGGTCATTCTCCAGCACGGTGGTTATCTGGTCTGTATCCATGTTAGGTGGAGAAGTCACACAGGACGTTGCGCGCCTTGTCCACTTGAATGATGTTGTCAAACTCGGCGTAGCAGATCACATTGACGGTGGTCGCCAGGGCTCGTGCAAAGTGGATTTCCAACCGTAAATTGCCTTGCTTGGTCAGGGCCAGCTGATGGTCGTTCTCTAAGGTGGGGGTCAGATCGAAACAGAACAACGTGTATCCGTTCGCGTAGTCCTCCCGACTGATCATATTCCCTTCGTCCTGGTTGATTTGACCGGTGGCTGTAAACAGGCTCTGATAGGCTCGAATGAAATTCCTCCGCCCAAAGTTCGGGTTAAGGCCGTGGCTGGCACCTGTTGTCCATCCACATGCAGGGCCACAAAATTGATGCCGAAATGTTTAAAGTCAAACGGATTCTCTGGGTAGGCTCCGCTGAAACTGTTATTTTCCACACAGGCCAGGATCAATCGCTTGGGTAGTTCCCCCAGGAACAGGTTTTCTTTGTTGGCGCCCATATTTCCAGCAGGCACAGAGAACACTTTGGTTTGTACACGTCGGATAGGGTACTGGGCTGGTTTTGTTTCCAAGGCTTTCATGTGTCCCAATTGAACGGCTGGATTCGGTTTCACTTTTCGGACATACAGGACTGCGTCTTGGATGACAATCTTATAGTCCGCTACATGCCCCTCTACGTTAGTGGCCATCAAGGCGAAGGTGGGAGGCGCCCGTATCAGTCGGATTTTGATGGGGATCTTGTTCAAGAGGTACCGGTCTTGCATGAACATGTCTGCATGCAGTCGACCCATCATATCCACCGAGGCACTGTTCGCAGTGAAAGCCTTCCGTTTGTTATATCCCCCATTGTCCGCCGTGTCCATGTGCTCGGCCGTGTCCCTGTAGAATAAAGCGGTTGTCAGCTGAGATTTTTAGCCTCTCGGCCATACGACAACAGTGTCTCGATGTAGGCTCGATAGGAGTACGTGTTGGTGGAGTCACTGATGAGTTTGTCGCTGAGAAAAATATCCACCTGTTGAAACATCGAGTGCAGTCAGAGATTCGTCGGGCCCACCGTTGCTTGGTCAACGATTCTGGTGCCAGCTCCATTGACCACCTTGGCTTTCACATACAAGTAGGTATGGGCTAAATCCACATAGGCCGTATCCGCATTACTGATGGTGAACTCGATGGGCCCGGTTTTGTTGATGCTGGAGAGCGGGAGATGCTCCACCCATAATCCTTGTTCGACACTGGTTTGTGTGGGCGGCACGGTCCACAAATCAAATTCACTGTTGGTGGAGGGGCAGGACTCGGCGTGGTTTAAGGCCATGTTTTAAGAAAAGATATCCCGGGTCTTCTTGGATGTGCGTCGTCGCTGGGTCGTTCGTCGACTGGTGCGTGATCTCGGTGGGGCAGCTCTTTTATTCCCTACGGTGCGTTGTGCTTTGGCCACCAAGACGCCTCCCGCTTCTTTGGCCCGTCGTTTCAAGGCTTGTCGGGGTGCCGTACCCCCAAGACATCACCGGCCACTTGCAGTCCACTGCGTACCGCTTGTTTGCCGATTGCTTTCACCCCACGCGTCACCAAGGGCAGGAACGTTTTCACAATGCTGCCGAGTATGTTCCCCAGACCATGTCCTCGTTGCATGCGTGCACCGCTAAAGACCGGAAAACCACCCCCCGGCCTGTTGGGCATAATAGTCGGCATAGCTGCGTGCATCGCACTCGTAAGGTACTTTCATTATGCAAAGTGGGGAGCACGTGCTTGTCGAAAATGAAGTGTCAGCACCACTTTTCCTCGTTCGAATGCTACCGGTCGTCCCGTGTCATCTCTTATATCCACCGTGATCGTGTTGATGTCAGTTTGTCGTACGGGCAGGTACATGATATGGTTGAAACTGTGGGTGACTTGATCGCCATACGTCTTTTTAATGGGGACCACCCGTAACAGAGGTGTGTTGATATCGCCCACGATGTGGTTGTCCACCACGTCCGAGTAGACGTAGAGTCCGTACATACCCGACTTCATATCCATCGGCATCTCGCCATGGTGTTGGGAGGGACCAGCGAACGTGTGTAGATGGAAACCCAGCATTTGCTGTAGTGTAGGACTGAGTTTCACATTCACGGTATCGGTGACGGTAAGCTGTGCCTTGTCGTTGTGTACGTTGACATCGAAGAACACGTTTTTCTTGAAGCGCAAGGCTATCAGGCGTGTTGCACTATCCGTCACCCCCCGTAGCGCCTTATCATGCATCAGTCTTGACAGCCCACCCATGAACTCTTTGGGGATATCGTATTGGCCTTCGGGCAGGGTGAGTCGGGTGTTTTTGCCTTCGTAGGTCACCTCGTACCACACTTCATTGGCTCGCACGTTGTACCACGAGTAAGGGTATTGGATATCCACGAGGGCGCATTCCCACCGGCCAGGTAAATGTAACGGTTGCGGTAACTGGGTGACGTACTTGGCCACGGTGTTGTCAGGAAACACATCCAGCGAACTGTTACTGGGTAGGGTCAGGTAAAACATGGCGACTGAGCTGTCCTGCTGCTGCTGTTGATTTTAATAGGTCTTCCAGGCCTTGGGCGGTTGTGTGCGGCGTCGTGTTCGTCGCGTTGACTTGCTACGTGTCACGGCTCTGGAGATGTGGGGTGTCTTGATCGAGGGTGGTTTTTTAAAGGTCTGAAAAGAAGGTGCCCGTTGTGATGGTGGTGGAGTTTTTGGGGGTGACTCCGGTTCCCAGTCGGCTTCCCAAGAAGGTTGTGGTGAGAGTCGTGGTGCACGACTCGGCGATTGCTGGGTTTGCTGCATAAAGGCCCAGCGGTGGGGGTTCCCCACCAATTCCTGTGGTACATGCATGTCTTTCAAGCCTTGGGCGAAGACCTCCCATCCTCGAGGATCGGTGTGCGATCTGCGTTGACGCATCAGATCATTCACTAAATCCGTCATGTGGGTGCCGGGGACCACCTGATTCTGTACCAGGAGTTCGCCTTTATCATTCCAAGTCATGTTAGGATTCTGTTCCATCCGTTGTAATACCAGGCCAGCTTGTTTCTTGAACGAGGCAGGTACACTCTTCAGCACTTCGTCTTCCACCCACTGTGGGGCGGTGGGGGCTACCTCACCCGGCTGTTGGAGCGGTGCTGAGGTCAGCGGTCTGTCACGTGGTGGTGGTGGTGGTGGTGGTGGTGGTGGTGCTGTTGCTGGGGTAGACAGGGTTTTGTATTGGTCCATGAACGTCATGTACCGTTGAAGCGTCTCATTGTACCGTTGTACTTTCTCACTGTCGCTTAACCCCGGTCTCCGTAAGATCTGTTGCATCTCTCCATCGAGGCTGTTTATGGTCTTCACCGTAGGTGGGACAGGGTAGGGTGATTGGAGGTTTTGCAGGAACCGTGGTTCGACGAGGACCATTTTTTCGTGTGGTTCATTGTCGGCCGAAGAGTCCACCCAATACTGGACCCAACACGGAAGCGGCCAACAGTGCTAAGATGGCCCCGAGAAAGCCGCCTTTCTGTAACACCTTTTTCTTTTGTGTTTGAGGGACCCGCTTGTGGACTAGGGTTCGGAGACCTGTCTTATGCTTGGCCAACTTGGTCTTCTGAGCCGGAGTCAGTGGTACGTTGCCTTTTAACAGGTTGTACCCGATCTCGCACAGACGGCGTACAAGGTCAGGGTCCGCACCGCGTACAATGGTTCGGACTAACTCGGGTGGGGCCGTCTTCAATACACAGAGCGTGGGAGCGTGCTTCCGTACTCGCGCAGACATCCTGTACAACTAATGCTAGAACCCACAACTCTGCCCTTTTTATCCACCTCACAGACAAAGTCAACCCTGCTGTGGTATTCATTCTTTTTATTATTCCCCATCATCAAACACACAAACCCCAGCTGGGGGCGCCACTGTGGATGTGTTTACATTATTTTTGCATGTACACGTGGTGGGTCTCTCCGGGAAAGATGCCGGTCCGTAGTCGAAGGTGGTCGGGGGTGGCTTGCTTGAGGTCGAAGAGCATATACCCGTGCTGAGGGGTTGTGGCATCTTTGAAGGCTTCCAACGCAAGCGGTGTGCGGCCGGGATACATCTGTCTCGCCAGGTGCAGCAGTTGAGTGGTATCTCTCGGGTTTTTGAAGACCACCAGGTAGTGGGCATTTAAGCTGATATTCCGATGTTCTTTGTTTTTTACTGAACAGATTCTGCACAATGTAGATGATGCTGAGCCGTCGATGATGGCTGCCTTTGGTAAAGAGTTGGGTGACCCGTGCATCCGTCTCCGCCATGAGATCATCCACAACCACCAATGTGTCGGGTTCCAAATCGGCCAGGTTGGGTAGGCCTTCCACGAACGTGTTGTGGGGCATTGCTGCATACGCTTCCTGCCATTCTCCGTAACACCACACGACTCGGGCAATGGGTGGAGTGATCATGCTGTCGGCGTGTTGAAGGAGCTTCCTGACGAAGTGCGTTTTGCCGGAGCCCGTCGGTCCTGCATGACGCAGGTGAAGGGATGCTGCCACCGAGGGTCCATGGTTTGAGGTCTATCCGTTGTCGTGGTAACCCGCTCTTGTAAATTTCGTACGAGTGAACTGGAGTGGTGGTGGGTACAACGTCGGTCGTCGTTGTCTGTTCACGTTCAGAGATGGTGCTGGGGGTGGGTACAACGTGGGTGGCCGGTTCACTGTGAGGGATGAAATCCGGTGGGTCTTGAGACGTAGTAGGTGTACTTGGTGTAAGTGTAGAGCTCGACGTGGCTTGTACGCGGGGTGTGGTGGTGGTGGTGACTGGGCTCGATACGACTGGTGCTGTCTGTAGACCCGTTTCACTGATGGCTGGTGTTCTCAGTTGGTTAAGTAACGTACTGACATAGGCTACGTCGTAAAACACACCTCCGTACAACACACTCAGCAGGGTTAGCAATAGCATCCCAAAGACCACTTGCGCTTTGCGCGTTTTGCGAGACGCTGTCTTCGAAGGCAGCTGCTGTTGGTCCATAGCACTGGGGTCGG
>JAVTVY010000202.1:0-32555 GCA_036873755.1 Hanleya hanleyi
AAGTTTCCTTGAATAACGTTATAACTTCACAATCTAAAATTCCATACACTTGGAGGCACTTATGCAAACTGAGGGAAGTATCTTGAATATATATACCATATTGGAATAACCAGTTTCAGGTTTCTTTCTATTCTTCTTTAATATAGCAGATTACTCTACCTGAGTGGGTCGTCTTTTCAGAATTTTCGAAAAATGTGTCTGAAACTGTTTTGCCTGATATCTAATGTATATCAACACCTTCAGGAATGTAATCCTCTTACTAAAATACAAGCTTGTTATGTGCTAGTAAGGGTAATTTGTTGAACCAATCGAGCAAGAAAATTCTTACCTGGATGAAATATAGCTCTCACTGGTGAATATTACCACAGATGTTGTAGTCGATCTGGAGGATGTTCATAAGTTAGATGATCGGCACATCTCTGTGAGGTGTGATGCGAAAGAAAGCTATTTATAGTAGCGTATCTTGTCTGTGGGCGCGGCCATCGTTCATACTATAATTGTGCTAGTGACATTCTTGATCAATTGAAATCCGGGTGGGGCGCGATAAAAAAGTCCATATTAATGGTAAGAGATGTTTCAGACAATAACGGGAAGGTATGGTGACTGGAATATGATCTTGATGTGTCTTTGGTGTGATTCCCATTGGTAGAAAAGTTTCACTAAAGTGAAATATGTTCCATCCTTCTAAAATGCTCTTACCAAGGTGAAATCGTTTTTACCTTTGAAACCTCCCGCCAAATTTTTTTATCGAATCTCCATAGACAGGCATGAAATATATCAGTCACGGCGAGGTGCAGTTGATAAAGATACAGGTCATCACATCAACGTTAATATATTTCTGAAGCAGTGTTTATAGAGTTCGTATCTATTTGAACAGTCTCTCAATTAGAACATCTACTTTTCCTATTGATCTACAATGTATAACTGTAATTGCAAACTTCATTCCGTCATAGAATTTCAAAAGCAATAGTCAGATGACAAATTTCTCTGAAACCTTTGCATTAAAAATCCAGGCAACATAAACGATTTTGACCTATCGGTACGGTGCATGCGCTGTTTTGATATGCAGGAATTGAACGTTTTGAAGTTCTGGCCCGCATAGAGAATCATCACTGCTATAACTGTTACTACTTTGAGCCTGACGGAGTCGTATGTTTTCATTCTCCTGTGCAAGATACCTTTGCGTAGAGAGTGGCATAACCAGAGACGCCAGTGTATTCGTTTGATAAATATGAAATTGAAAGTTAAACCAATTTTGTATAAAGCTTTCCAATCCATATTGTTACAAATCGCTTATTCTGATAGAATTTCCGCTATGTCTTAAAATTGAAATATCGGTGCCTAAAATTGATCGAAATTCCATCCAAATTTAATTACACCCAATTGTAGGAATCATTCGTCATGCTACTCAGAATTTCCCTTAACCACGATGAAGGCAATTCGAACAGTTATCACATGGTGGGCATTACTATTAAAAATATCCCTCATAGTGAGAGATTACGCAAAAATACAATTCTATTGCTCGTATGAAGACATCACGTTAACAAAGCACATGTATGACAGTATTTCTCCTGTCTCTTGTTTATATCAGCGCCGTTCACTTCTTCTATATTCCGCTTCGAGAATGTCTTTCGATTGAAAAGGCACATCCGCGCACTATATTTATCAAACAGGGTAGATATTATAATCTTTTAAAATGCAATGTTTTGATTTCAAAACTCAATTATGACGTGACAATTTGTTATCAACTATCCAATGGATTCTGTGATTGTCACTTTTGAGCCATTTAATCATTCAACTGACAGAACTAGCACTTGGGATTGTTTTTATGGTCATATAGTGCAAGTCTCCCATCAACATTCGGTCATTCAGCTTGTACATAGAATATCTGACACGCTCACTGAACTCTGGCCACGATGAAATTATTTAATTTACGACGTAGCATTATGCAGTTGTGTTCAAGTACTTCCAAAAAAGCCAAAACCATCAGATGAATATATAGGGCTATTACATCATTGCTCTTGGAAATTTGTATCTAATACCACTCAAGCCGGTGCTAGGGTCCTGTACTGTAATTTTCTACTGTAAACGTACAGTAAGTTACTGCTTTCTTTCACAATAACTTACTGCAAAACATAATTACAGTATAATACTGTAATACAAGCAGTAGTTTATTGTATTACATTGTATACAGTAAGTTACTGCATATAATTTTTAAATACAGTATTTATTGGCAAGAATATAAAATACAGTACAATTAACACATTTACTGTAAACTTATTGCTTTATTATACTTTACTGCACAATACAATTTACAGCATACAGAACAATATTTTATACGAAGAAAATTAAGTACTTCGCCGTACTGTTTCATATACAGCAAGTTCATGCATCTTTGAATGAAATACATTTTGTATTGCTTTGATTGTGAAATATAAGTACAGAATATACTAATGCAAATTGATTGTTCATCAATTCATTCTTCTTTATTTGTGTCTGGGGTAAGGATGCATGGTCAACTTTAACGCTCAATTACAACTTGCGTCGATGTGAACTCGCAGGCATTCAAAATATATAATATAGTATACGAATTATATTGATCGCCACGTTGTTTTACAGGAAATTTGTAAAATTCAATGTTACGGAAACATTACTGGTAGGCCTACCCTCACAGAGCAACCATATGACTCCACAGAAACTCTTCCTACGCCACCTCACATTCAGTCCTGAGAATGCGATGGATTCTCGGACCTTTCCTTCGTATCTTAGCTGCGCTTTTATAGCAGATGTTGATGGGGATACTATGAGATATCCACACCAGCGAGCCGCCAGACACCGTCGAATCACGCCGCCTTTAAGTCATCTTACGACATCTGTGAGCAGCCTTTTCCCTACCCTTGGTCACGTGGTTAAAATTTGTAGAAATTGTCGGCCATATTTTCACACTTCAAACTTAGAACTGTAGAGAAGGGATTCAACGCCAAAATTTCACTCCAATCTTCATATCAAAGCAGACGTATACAATAATGTATTTACGTGTGCGTTATAGGAAGATAAGTATAAGGGGAGGTACGTCAATTTTGATTTAGAAGACTACAATGAACATGCGTGACATAGCTGTGTCATATTCAAGCTATCTTATTCAATCATCTCAAGACAGAGACGATTAGTAAAACATATTGGTAATGTAGCAATGACCTCATCAAACCGGAGGTAAGGTTATATATTTAGCGAAGAAAATAATTATAAGACGATTTCTACTCGTGACCAGTATGGATATAGGAAATAGAAAAATCTCTATTGTTAGTGTACTTTGCGAAATATACTGAGCAAGAGAGAGTAAATAATGCAAATTCAAGTTATAGTGTGATACCTAATTGATTAATCAATTGGGAATATTTCAAGATAATATATAACATTTCAGTTTTTCATACATATTTCATTCTTATAAAAGCTACATTATTCTTAAATATACACCAAATTTAAATCTCAAACACGACATTCTTTTTTTAACAAATGTTCATAAGCGTTCATTAAATATGTAGATTGTGACTATAATTGCAGCGGTTGTGGTGGGGATGGTGGTGTTTGCCGTAGTTGTGATGGTGGTGGTATAGTTGTGGTGATGGTCGTTATAGTGGTGGTGGTGTTGGTAGTAGCTGCGGTGGTGATGGTGGAACGAATATTTCTAAAAACCGAATGCCATGTTTGAAATTTAAATATCGGTATGTATTATTGAATAGTGTATATTTTATAGGAACTAACTATCTATGAAAAAGCGAAATGTACTCTTTATAATAAAATCTAAGAAAAAAAACTAATTCCCAATTTCGCAATCAATATCAGCAGTGGAAATCCCCCATCATGCATTGTTCTGGGAATTTCCGCTGGCTAAAACTATACGAAACTGCAGAGTGAGGCCTGTAGAGTCAGAAACGTTTGAGGTACTCAGACGTCATCACCTTTTAATTGCAGTTTAATTGATAACATTCGGGGTTTAATTTATTATTATCAGAGAAAATGCCATTGACTTGCGAAGTACGTGTTTGTGCTGATAATTGGTATCGTATATCAGTATTCACAAAGTTGTGAGTCTCATGAATGTTTGTAATGGACAAAGCTTAGGGGTACTCGGATGAGCATTTCTCCTATAATTTGTATCCATACTCTGACTTTAGTGTATCACTCTCATTGGGATGCTTCGATAACGTTCTTAGTGTATGTAATGTTTCCCTCCGCTAATTATGTGACGTCATTTAAGGATCATTTACAAATTACCATCGAGAATACTGTGGAGAGTGCATGTTGCTTCAACGGATAAAATACGCAGTACTGGTTGTAGTGAAAGCGTCATGCAGTTTAACATATGGCGTGACAGAGGAGCCATTTTCAAATTGCGACCAAAAAAAACTTAAACATATTAGAAATACTCATAACAGTCAAATCTGTCATTCCCGATGCATCACAAGAATCTAAGGTGGTATTTCCGTTTGATTAATAATTTGGCGTAGGCGTGGCCTTCACATTTCCGTTTGATGAATAATTTGACGTCTAATTCATTTATCTATAGTTTACGTGTTAGTGCATCAATTGTTGATAATTGGGTAACCAGTATTCACAAAGTTATATGGCTTATTGAATGATGGGAAACAATCGGTAGAAACATGCGTTAGTGGGAGATACGGTAGTGAACATTTGGAATGGGAAATGATCATTGGAAAGACAGTAATTTTCCATGTCGGAGTCACCCTTGAGAAGAAAACAATAGCGAGAGATATATAGATATGATGTGGTGATTGAATATTTTCTATGATATATATATGTATCGTTTTATCGTATTTACACTTGTTTCGATTAAATGTTGTTCAATGTTCTAATTTTACATCGTCGTCGTAATTTGACAGAGTATTTACGGCAAATACGATACATACGTATCTATACTTGGTGCCACTTACCATAAATCGCTAATTGTTAGACCTAGTTATCCACCCAGTTGTCGTATGGTTATAACTTTCTCTGATGTTTGATAAATTTGCAGTTATGTACAAATTCTGGTCCCAGTTCACTCGCTGACTGCCATGTTGTTCAGTGATCGAAATGGAGGCTCCACACCTGAACCACTTTTCTTTTAATTTTAAAGAAACTTTCGTGAATTCTGACTAATTGTAAATTCTTGAAATACTTATATTTGTGTATTGTCATTCATATTCAGCTAACAATGCTAGTAATTAGTTCAAGCTTGTCGATTAACCATAGCAAACACTCTTGAAGGGTTCCAGGATATGAAAGCGCATTTGTCTCTGACAAGTGGCGCTCCCCTCATCTAGATGGCGCTGAAGTCGACTGCCCGCAAAAGAATAAACAAAAGATATTCATCATTTTTCGTCACTTGGCTGCTAACGAGTCAGCTGCCCGGTTGACGTTTAGTTTACACCGTGAGCACAGCAACACTATTAATAGGAATTAACCCATGACAGGAATCCATCCCAAGGATCCATAATCACGATACGGATGATGGGCTTGGTATAAGAGCCGCGCCATTGTGTAAACCCCGAGGCCACCCTGAGTTGACACCTTAGAACATGTGAATACACTGAATGAAAGATCTATCTCCCCCATATCCAAAAATGTAAGCAAATATTTTTTGCGATTTTTTCCACTCGATTAAATCTGCGTTCAACCTGCGCATCGTTGTCTCTCAAGCGTGCCGACATTTTGGCTTGGGTCGTCTAAGCGTGTGACGTCACCTGAGCCTCGCCGCTCTCTAGCGGGGAAAGCGAAAATATGACATTGCAAGGAGATATATTAGAAACCAAGCCTTTCTAATACATTGGACTGATTACAATTTGACAGGAATAGGAACCGAACGTCGTGATTTGACTGAAATAGTGTTGAAAGACTAATACACTCATTCCAATTTATTGCATCCGCCTCACTGTACTGCGTTTAGAGCATAGGAGATATGTGACAATGCTGCAGGCCTCTGATATATAGAGAAAGATATCAGAGGCCTGCAGCATTGTCACATGTCTCCTATGGTTTAGAGTAAAATCCTGCCGACCGACGTTATGCACCCACTGTTTCAGTACATCTGGTTTCAGCATTGGGAACCGATGAAATGTCACGGTCTCTGGAAGGTTTGGATTCCCAGTTCTGTTAGAACAGCCAAACGCCACACACTGCGGCATGATGCCCATGTATTTGCTGAATAATGGCACACTACCACTATCAAATTATAACAGTATACAAAATATAAACCTGCAGTCCCGAGAGATTCTCATACTTTAACGTACAGGGCGGAAGTGAGTGAGCCCGGCTGACGTCACGCAGCGATGCGCACAATATGTTTTCGGCGTTTCTGATTGGTTAAAATAGACACCACCCTTTGTAATGGCGGCACTTATGAATCTGTCCACAGGCTCCAGTTTTTGATGTTTCGATATGAATAGATTGGCGGTAAAAAATGGCAAAAAATATTTGCTTACATTTTTGGATACGGAGGAGATAGATCTTTCGTTCAGTGTATACATTAGTCACATGTTTTCTTCTCCTTTAAGCTAACCCGGAGATGATACCACATGCTGAGAAAATCCTTAGAGCTCCCCATAGTCACGGGACAGCCCACTGGAGTCGGGATTGATTAACACTCAACATGAATATATATTCAGTAGCTATAGGGTTAGAATGTTTATGAATCATTGATATACTAATATCGTTAGACAGCCCGGAGATCTATACACCACACTATAAAGCACAGGGACAAGGACGGCACATATGAAAATAAACAGGATTCAATATACGACCCCGACAAATAAAATAAACAATAAAGTTATTTAGAATTGAGCTAAACATGGTATCATACAGAGCTACCGCCGACCAGGTGTGGTCAAGCATTTATTGTTTATGCCTACGGATAACCGGCATTATTTTTACCCAGGTGTTTAATTTCTGAGGGTTTGAAAATCTCACTTACTACCCGGTGACTATAACACATGTGTGATCCAGCATTTAGTGTTTATGCCTACGGAGGATATGAGTTATTCTTACCCAGGGATTTAATGCCTGAGAGTTATGAAAATCGCATTTTCTACCCGGTGGCTATAATACAGGTATGAACCAGCTAAGCATTCATCGCGTATACCAACGGAGAACAGGAGTTCAGCAATTACACTAGTCGGGTGCACACAGGAACGAATACAACGGACACACAAGTATACATTCAAGTCTTCACAAGGGGATACATTAGCTTAAATCACACATCCATCAGTAAGACACACCGAGACGAAGTACATGATTACGGTCTGAAGCGCAAAGTGATACGCCAGTCAGAGTTGTCCCCTGTTATGTGACTAATTGGAAATCTGCCAGTCAGAGTCTTTCCCCCTGATTGAGGAGCGTTTAGAGCACACTGGGATAACAACTACCACGTTTCTCCGAGCCCTCATGTAAGACTCTCCCCTTAGCACAAAATTCAACAAACATTTGTTTGTGGTGGTGTCGTACGGTACATAACGACGAGCGCTTTATTGACAATCACTTCCGGAGACTCTAACCCCACACATTCTCCACGGGGACTCTAACCTCACACATTCTCCATGGGGACTCTAACCCCACACATATTTCGGAGACACTAAACCCACACATATTTCGGGAACTCTAACCCCACACATATTTCGGGGGACTCTAACCCCACACATATTTTGGGGGACTCTAACCCCACACATATTTCGGGGGACTCCAACCCCGAACATATTTCTGGGGACTCTAATCCCGCACATATTTCGAGGGACTCTAACCCCACACATATTTCGGGGGACTCTAACCCCACACATATTTCGGGGGACTCGAACTCTACACATATTTTGGGGGACTCTAACTCCACATATAATTCAGCATATATTTCCAGGGGGGGCTTAAATTAAGCGTTCGTTGTAGCATCGACGTGTACCGTAGACGAGAATGGTTAAACTGAGACTCTCTCCCCCTTATATAGTCCATGAGCCAGACCCCAAAATTTCATCAATTGGTACCACCTGGGGTGGCAAATTCTTATTATGTTTTTTTGAAAGTCCTATATCCTTAGATGCAAAAAAAAAAAAACTTTGAATGCAATCCGGGACACACAGCTTAGTGGTAGTAATCACCTCTTAAAGACGGACACCCGAGTCCAATCTGAGGGGCCAGATTTGGGGGTAGGGGAAATATAAAGTTGAATATCTTTGCAAGTAATGGTGATATAGTGACATTTGGTCACTCGAAATGTTGGTAATCTGATCCTCTATATGTTGGTACATGTATCTGTTATATATCTGTATAATGTCAATTATGTAGGTCACAAGAGGGTCAAAAGGTTACGAAATCTGACACCTGTCTAAAACGTGACCTCCTGTAGGAAAACTCGCTGCAGATACCATACCAATGGGACTTTCTTAACCTAAATGGGTTCAAATGGAAGCCAAGAAGTACCCAATTCCATAATAAGTATCAACAAGTGGAGTTTATTATTATATAGACTGTGGCATCGAACTGATTTTGACGCATTTTCAAAAATGGTCATTTCATTGCGCTAAAACGAGGCAAAATTGTATGAAGTTGGACAGCTTGAAATTAGTTGCATATTTTGACAAATAACTACTCCAAATGCTAATGGCCATGCCTTAGATCTATTCAGGGATTAGTTAAGCTACATTTCGGGGTAATTAGGTCACCAGAGGTCAAGGTCAGAGATTGTCAATTATTAATTTTCTCCATTTTTGCGTGGGACTTGTCACAGCGAAACAGTTCACCAATTACCAATATACGAGTTGTTAGAGCATTTCCATCATAGCTCCTAGATTTGTATCTAATACCGCTTATGCCGGTGCTAGGGGCCGTGTGGTCATATCATCCAATTTGCCACATGAACAGGTACAATAAAAACGTACTGGTACCTGAGATACAACACATATCACAAATCGTTAGATTCTTGGTATGTGCTTTAGAATAGGTTAACGGGAAGACTATACTGTGGAGTCATGTGGCTCTGTCAGTATGTCGGCACCTCTTCCCACTTCCCTTATACGTGTTGTAATTTCATATTACAATGTATTTACATTGCAACCAGTTTCAAGTACAGAGCATCAGAGACATCGCTGGTGCACCCTGTACCGTATAGCCCGTAGGGCATAGGGTAAACCAGGGTGCGAGTGCACCAGGTATGGGTGTCCACAGGGGTCAAATATCAATCGTCCTTCAAATCCCCTTTATCGCTTGTTAAGGCACTGAGACGGGCGTTAAAGCGTAAAGATAGGGCGTTAAGGTGTTGATACGGCCGTTAAGGCGTAACGACGGGCGTTGACGGGCGTCACTGGATTTCGATGTATTAGTGGCAATTCCATGAAAATCAGAGCTTCTGAGCTAGTTCACCAGGGCGTTGAAGCGTTAAGCTAATTAAGCGTTGATGGGCGTTACTGTCTATAAAAGCAAGTGTATTCCCAAAACACGAACAGTCGACGTTCAACCGTCAACATGGCTTATACTTGCTCTAAGTGTGAACGCACGTTCACCAGACGTTACGATATGATGCGACACAAGAAAAATATACATGGGATTGAAGACTCCGAGGCACAAGAAGCCGATACAGAGACTGATGAGAGTCCATCGACTGATACCGAAACAGAGATTGCTGAGAGTCTATATGGAGATATGGAGAGCTTGAACACAGATAGTCAGCCTACGTCCGAGGACATTGAGGCCGAACCTACCTTCTGGGATCGTATTGTGAGAGCAGCTATCAATACTCACGCTGCAGCAATCGAGGACGCTGGACAGGATAACTTACAACAGGCATACATCCAAATGCGCCCCTGCATCATGGCGATTTATGAACAGCATAGCTTACTACAGCTTGAAATGAAAGGCGACCCCACGCCCAGGTCCATCATGAAGATCAAGCGTCACTTGGAAGAGGATATGGGGCTACCACCCACCCAGGCATTTCCAATGAACTAGTGACAATTCCATGAAAATCAGAGCTTTTGGGCTAATTCACCAGGGCGTTGAACCGTTGAGCTTGGCGTTGGCGGGCGTTGCCACAAGATGCCACTTCACACGACGCATTCGGACCCAGAATGGTCCATTTCTACCCCAAACACCTTCATTCAAACCTCCAAAATGTCCACTTTGGCTACTACTCCTAAACTCACTCACTCACTCACTCACTCACTCACTCACCCACCATCGTTGATGCGTCCATGGGATAAGACGGGCGTTGGGCACGCCTCACGGGTATTGGGCATGCCTCACTCACTCACTCAATCACTCTGGGAGTTCATTTGAACCATTTTGGCCACATCAGCCCATCGTTGGGCAGTTCAGGATACCACTGAGGCAGCATGGCCTGACAGAGTTGTTTGCGCATCCTGATCGCATTTTCCAGAGCCTCGGTGGGTGGTAGTCCCATATCCTCCAAGTGACGCTTGGTCTTCATGATGGACCTGTGCGTGGCGTCGCCTTTCCTTCCAAGCGATAGTAAGATATACTGTTCATAGATCGTCATGGCTGTTTTCCTGATGCCGAGGCGCATTTGGGTGTATGTCTGTTGTAATTTATCCTGTCCGGCGTCCTTGATTGCTGCAGCGTGAGTATTGATAGCTGCTCTCACAATACGATCCCAGAAGGTAGGTTCTGCCTCACTTTCCTCGGACGTAGGCTGACTCTCTGAGGTCAAGCTCTCCGTATGACTAGATAGACTCTCAGCAATCTCTGTTTCGGTATCAGTCGATGGACTCTCATCAGTCTCTGTATCGGGTTCTTGCGCCTCGGAGTCTTCGATCCCATGTATATTCTTCTCGTGTCGCATCATATCGCATCGTTCGCACTTAGAGCAAGTATAAGCCATGTTGACAGTTGAACGTCGACTGTGCGTGTTTTGGGAATACACTTGCTTTTATAGACAGTAACGCCCATCAACGCTTAGCTAAACGCGTCAACGCCCTGGAGAACTAGCTCAGAAGCTTTGAATTTCATGGAATTGCCACAAATACATAGAAAAGCAGTGACGCCGTCAACGCCCGTCGTCCCGTCTCAACACCTTAACGCCCTATCTTTACGCCTTAACGCCCGTCTTAGCGCCTTAACGAGCGATAAAGGGGATTTCAAGGACGATTGACCTTTGCCCCCTGCGGACACCCATACCTGGTGCACTCACACCCTGGTGTACCCTATGCCCTACGGGCTACATGGTACAGGGTGCACCAGCGATGGCTCTGATGCTCTATACTTGAAACTGGTTGCAATGTAAATACATTGTAATATGAAAGTCCCAAGTAAAAATGTAGAAAATTAATGATTGACAATCTTTGACCTTGACCTCTGGTGACCTAATTACCTCGAAATGTAGCTTAACTGATCCCTGAATAGACCTAAGACATGACCATTAGCATTTGGAGTAGTTATTTGTCAAAATATGCAACTAATTCCAAGCTGTCCAACTTCATACAATTTTGCCTGTTTTTAGCGCAATAAAAAGGCGATTTTTGAAAATGTGTCAAAAATAGTTCTGTGCCACAGTCCAAATAATAATAAACTCCACTTGTTTAGACTTATTATAGACTTGGGTACCTCTTGGCTTCCATTTGAACCCATTTAGGTTAAGAAACCCCCATTGGTATGGTATCTGCAGCGAGTTTTTCTACAGGTGGTCACGTTTTAGACAGGGGTCAGGTTTCGTGACTTTTTGACCTCTGGTGACCTACATAATTGACATATTCGCATAGATACCAGATACCAACATATAGAGGATCAGATTACCAACATTTCGAGTGGCCAAATGTCCCTATATCACCATTACTTGCAAAGGTATTCAACTTTATATTTCCCCTACCCCCAAATCTGGTCCCTCAGATTGGACTCGGGTGTCTGTCTTTAAGAGGTGATTACTACCATTAAGCTGTGTGTCCCGGATTGCTTTCAAAGTTTTTTTTTTCCATCTATGGATATAGGACTTCCAAAAAAACATAATGGGAATTTGCCACCCCAGGTGGTACCGATATCTGGTCTGGCTCATGAACTAATAAACACACTAAGGCGCGCGACTGAACCAACGTTTACAGCCGAAGCTATACTCGCGTCTTACTCCCCACGGAGAAAGAAGTTTCCTTTTAATTCATTCCATTCAACCAAAGGAAACTATATTTACAGTGACCCTCAC
Source organism: Hanleya hanleyi (assembly GCA_036873755.1). Classification (NCBI taxonomy): domain Eukaryota; kingdom Metazoa; phylum Mollusca; class Polyplacophora; order Lepidopleurida; family Hanleyidae; genus Hanleya; species Hanleya hanleyi. The sequence goes on from JAVTVY010000202.1 coordinate 12,191, forward strand.
AAGAGCTTTACCATATTCATATTTGCTGATAATTCGGAATTGAACTGGTTTATTGTCTTGTTCCTGCAATACAAATTACATTTTGAAATAAAAGGTTGTTCCGTTACATAACAGCATTGTTCCTTTATTCAACATTAGAGTATTCGATGAAATAGATTTCCGGTTGAAACCGAGGGTGTCAAATCTGATTATTAATTGCGATTGATATGAAATATGATATTAATCAGCCATCCTGACCCATAGTCTGAGTGGTGATGCAACGAAGTTGTTATTTCTCACCAGGGTGGTCAATGGAGACCAACGACCACGTATGTTTAGATGGGTAAATGGCCAGAACAGGTGCGGTAGACGTTGTCGTTTATCTTTATGGGTTTACAGAGAACAATAGGAATTGTTTTCACCTCAGAATCAACTATTTTGCACAAATGCACTGCTTTACGGCCCTGTTACTCGAGAATGATGAGACTCAATGCCTTGAAATTTTTCTGAGTATACAATATAATATTGTACTTCATGCCAATTGAACATTTTTTTTTGTAGTGGAAGTGTTTTATTTTGGGATGGACAGTAAGAGAATTTTTTTATATTGTAGAATGTCTACTTTCGTGAGACGACGTGACAAGGAGATTTTTAGAAGATATTTCCATCAAGACACAAGCAAAATGAGAAAACCCAACATAATCTTGGGCAACAAATATATCAGTAAAAGTGATTATGTCTGGTTGACACCATGACAACACGAAGAATATCGAAATGTGCTGAGCATTACAGTATTGAACACGTAGTAGATTTAGTAACTTATTTGTTTCGTTCGTTATTTACAAATAACCAGATAACAAATAGATCAAAACGCACTCTATACTGTTGTCGCCAATTAACCAACTATCAATATAAATACATATATCAAGCTAAGTTCATTTCACCAACCCTACATCGAATTTAGTGCTTCGGATCTGATTGTTGTGTTCACATTTGAATGTGTTGTTTGTTGCAATTTGAAAATGGCTTCTCTTGTCGCGTCACAGGATTAAATGGATATAACACCGTGTACCATTCATCGAATCCAGAAAATGAATGCAGATTTAAGCAGTTCTGCCACTGGAGCAACGCTGACCTCAATATTAAAATTCTCTGTGGTAATTTGTAATTGACCCCGAAATGAAGTAACATGGTCAGTTGAGGGGAACAGTAACACGGTATACAATAGATAGTACACCTCTAGGGGGTACTCGTCCACTCTTAAAGGTATAAAAGGCTCCAGTTAGTGGCATCTGCCTACCTGGCCGTGCGTTGTGGTTCCTGGATAAAGTATCAAACTATTATTTTAAAATGAACTGTATATCAGGGATCATTACGGTTGTTGGTGGTTAAACCACACAAGAATCTTACTCGTATAAACCATAATTTCGTCATTCAAACAGAGAAAGTGCGAAAGTTACTGCTCTTCACAAACTGTACACGCGTGATTTAGGTGCAAAATCGACAAAATTCAACAAAAAAGTGGCGAACTGTTTTTATTTTAGCCGATTAGACTACCTGGCATATCTAAGGTGCACTTAGAGAGATAAGCATATACCAAATTACAATTAAACGGATATACATGATATCAGAAATCGATGTATAATAGCGCAGCATCTTTTTCCGGTACTAACAGTCACGCGCTTTAGATCGGCATCTTGATGTGTTCTATGGTTATTTGGTTGTTCCTTGTGGTGAAAAAAAGAAGGAAAATAAGGGTCTGTACGCCACAGAAAATGAATTGAGAGCGAAACCCACCATAACCCTTCTATACCCCTAAGAGCAAAGAGTACCGCTAAGATGGACACTATCGATCGTGTGCCATGTGTAAGGACTTTAGCGAAGCATCCCGATGAGAGTGATACATGAAAATACAAGCGTCTAGTCCGTCATTTAATAGTCAACCGTCGTCCATTCAATAATTTCCGTGTCCATAATCCAAAGACCTAATTCCTATAATAGCATTAGCGCCAAATTAAAAAAAAATCACAGTAAAAAGATACCATACGCTAGTTTCCTGCGAGAGAGAAACGGTCAACATATTTCAATGATGCCGGCAGGACATCATGATGTTAAAAAATATTAAATCCGTATCGCTGATCAGTTTCCTTAATCCATATGATTTTCGTTGTAAAGTCGTTATCTGGAGAATGATGCATCTCAATCACGATTAGATTGTGGCTGATCATATGAACACTATGAGGAATTACATGTGTTCATATGGCCCCTAGCTCCGGGTTAAGCGGAATTAGACACATGTTACGAAACGTAACGCTAAAGATCTTGCACGCTACACCCGTATTTTGCTATCAACATGCGATATGTATCGCCAAATTTGAGAAAGTTTATGTGGACGCGCTTCGTGGTATAGCCCTGTATTGCCTTATAGTTACCGCAATAATGTTTTGTGATGTTGATTACAATCGTCATATTTTACACAGGATCTGATAAATGCTACGAGGCGAGATATATATACGCCATAAACAGGTCTCGTTCGAATATTACTGTCCAGAGAGGGATATTTTACGATGTCTAAATCATCTTTCTTGCCGTAAAGTCGACGAGACTTATATATTCTGCTTGTATATTATATATTTCACTGCTTTCACGTTCGATGAAGGCACGCTTCACTTTTATAGAAATATGTCTAAATGTCGTTAGAGATATCTGTAGTTTCCTTCAAATCGCATATATATTGTATATTCTCTGACTTCCATTACACACGAGAACATACATACGATTCTGGGAATTGCAGTCCATGTCGCGCTTTAGGTGGAAATCTTTGTTGTTGTTTTCGAAATGAATTAATGTATTAAGAACAATGTTTTCACAATATTTGCATTTTTATCTCCACATTTAAAAGTTGTGCACGTAGGGGAATTTTGGGACTTAAACTGCGCTTCAGTTAAAAGTTTCTTCAGATTAGTACCTTGCCTCTTTGCATTGATTATTTTAACATTACCGAAGGCTTTCTGTAACCGTGCGTTTGTTGCTGACATGGATATATTATCTTCAATAACAGGGGAGAAATTGTCGTTGTTAGGATTATGTGTGTATAAATGTTATAATTTCTTCTGAGTTATTGACCTCATTGGGTTTCCTTAGTTGATGGATGTCTATATGACTGAAGCTTTTTCAAATCCGTTATCAATCAAAATCTGGATAATCTCCGTTTTACTGAAACTGTTTCAGCTACTTCAAGCGTTTTGCTCGGTGTTCTTACTGTGTTGTAATGCTGCAAATTCGTCGGGCTTAGGCGAATGTTTCCTTGTTGTTTGTGTGACGGGGGTGGCAAGAATTGTAGTACAGATACTGTTCAGTGTCTGTTGGTTTGTAGAAAATTTCTTCCGCTGCTTTCACGTTTGAGAAAGATATCTAGAAATGAAAATGTATCTGTATTTTGCTCTATAGTGAATATTATATATGCATTTAGACTGTTGGGGATGTCGTAGAAATTAGCAAATCTGCCCTATTCTGTATCCCAAATCACAAAGCAGTCACCAAGGAAACGTTTGAATGATTCGTTGAATTTATCATTCACTTCAGTTCCAAATTTATGTTCAACTTCAGAATATAACTGTGTTTCAAGGAAGCCCAGCACGAAAGTTGCATAGGTTGGGGCAAATTTCGTACCCATTGATGTTCCCTTTATCTGGGTGTAATTTTTATCTCAAATTCAAAGATGAATTCCTAAAACGATATATCCGTTTAAAACGTTGTTCGTTTAGATTAAGATAGCTGTCTATTCTTTGTTGAGGGTAGTGGTTGATATGTGATTAAGAAAATCGATGTCATCCCTGATGTATGACGAAATAGACTTGATATATGGTTTTAAAAGAATATCAACTAAGTGACTAAGTCTACTGGTTGGACAGATGAGGCCCGCGACTATGGGTATAAATGTAAAATCCGCAAAATTATGAACAATGATTCCTTCAGTGTTTTTATCCTTCGATAGCCTGAATTTTTTCTTTACCTTTATGAACTATAGGTAATCCATATAACTGGCTAGATTTGGACAGTTTTTAACAAGGTATGCTTTTTCTGATTTAGTCTAGTTCCTTGGACGAGGGTTTCAATTTTATTTTTAGTTATCCTGTTATTATTTGCTTCTAGAGTTTTATAGCCTTGAATGTCGCTTAGTATTCCAAGTATTTTGTCTTCATAAAAAGTACTGTCCATTATCACTGTCCTTTGTTCTCTTCTTTAATAACAATCCCGGGATTGTTCTTCAGGCTTTTGATGGTTTTCCGACTTCATTAAATTTAAACGGAGTTTTTATCTTTTGTTCATTTGGAATTCGATGAAAATCGAAGTCAACGTCCCTGTCTCGTTGAGGATTGTGGCTGCCGTTGTTTTTGACAAACATAATGATAACAACTTCCTTGTATTACCACTAAAACTATTGGTCAGGATGGCTGATTAATATTTTATACCAATCGCTATTAATTATCAGATTTGACTCCACCGGTTTCCAACCGAAAATCTGTATTTCACCGAATACTATAATGTTGAATAATGTGACAACGCTGTTATGTATTATGTCAAATATCAAATATCAAGTTATGTAAGGGAAAAATGTTTTATTTCAATATGTTAGTTGTATTGCATGGATGAGACAATAAACCAGTTTAATTATCAGCAAATATGAATATGGTAAAGCTCTCGTGAGGTCTCTGTTAATGATGCGACGTTAAACCTTAATTCTCTCTCTCTCTCCTGTTAATGTGGTAGTTGTAATACTAGTGTGCTCTAATCGTTCCTCAATCAGGGGGAATAACTCTGAATGGCAGGTGTCCAATTAATCACATCAGAGGGGACAACTCTGACTGACCTATGTGTGCTTCAGGCGGTAATCATGTACTTCGTCTCGGTGTGTCTTTGATGGATGTGCTAATGTATCCTCTTGTGAAGGCTTGAATGTATACTTGTGTGTCCGTTGTATTCGTTTCTGTATGCACCCGACTGGTATAAAGTGCGCTGAATTCATCTGGTGGATCTGGATCTAGTGGAGATCAGTATACGACAGACAGTTACATATGAATTTCTGAAGTATGAACATGACAGACTGGAATAATTAGCTATACCGGCATGGGATTTTCTTCGTGGTCCGTTCCTGGTATCATACCACCGGATAGTAAGTTAGCTGGTTCACACAGGTCTGTATATTTAGCCAAAGGGGACTCTCAGGTATAAAACCCCTGGGTAAGAGTAACTCCTGTTCTCCGAAGGCATAATCAATAAAGGCTGGCTCACACCTGTATTATGGCCACCGGGTAATAAGTGAGATTTTGAAACCATCGGGCATTACACTCCTCGGTAATTATAACTCCTTTTCTAATGTAGGCATAAACAATAAACGCTGGATCACACCTGATCGGCGGTAGATCAATGATAGATAAACATTCTAGTCATATAGCTACTGAAGGTATATTTCTGTTGAGTTCAATCCTTTACTATTAGTCAGAATTCTCTAAAGTTTCTTTGAAATTAAAAGAAAAGCGGCTCAGGTGTAGTGCCTCGATTTCGATCACTCATCAACATGGCAGTCAGCGGTTGAATTGGAACCAGAAATTGTGCATAACTGAAAATTTATCAAATATCAGAGAAAGTTATAACCATACGACAACATGGTGGATAACTAGGTCTATCAATGAGCAATTAACGGTAGGTGGCGACAAATGTAGATAAGTATTTATCGCTAGATCGAATGAAATCGGTTGCCGTAAATATTCTGCTAAATTAGAACGACGACGACGACAATGCAAAACTAGGGTATTGAACAACATTTAATCGAAACAAGTGTAAATACGATAACACGATACATATATACATCATAGAAAATATTCAATCACCATATTTTGTATATGTATCATATTAGGCAGCTCTCTCGTTATTGTTTTCCATCCAAGGGTAACTCTGACATGGAAAATTACTGTCTTTCCACTGATCAATTTCCATTCCAAATGTTCACGAACGTTTCTCCCCCTAAAAAGACAATAATAGTATACATAAACATAGGCTGGTTTCCTGCAAAAGTCAGAGTATGGATACAAATTATAAAAGAAATACATCTGAGTACTCCTAAGCTTTGTCCATTACAAACATTCATGAGACTCACAACTTTGTGAATACTGGTATACAGTACCAATTATCAGCACAAACACGTACCTAGTAAGTCAATGGAATTTTCTCTGATAATAATAAATTAGAACCGAATGTTATCAATTAAACTGAAACTAAAAGGTGATCACGTCTTGTGATCATCTTTCTTGTCGTAAATTCGTCGAGAGGAATGGCACGCTTCATTTTCATACAAATATGTCTAAATGCCGTTAGGGATATTTGTGGTTTCCTTCAAGTCCAGTGAAGGGGAATATATACTGCCTCAACGGACATGTCATATAATGTTCAACTTCATGTCAATGCAGCTAATTGTTCAGTTTTTGTTATACAGTATATCATTGTCGGATTATAACAAACTGTTTTACCTTTTGTCTACTTCATTATATTGTAAATATGTATGTCTCCAGTGTCCAATTTGTATATAAAAATGCGTTTTAACATGTTCAACTGCAAGGCAACTATATGTATATATAGCCTTACTTATGAATAAATATATTATTGCTATTGAAAAGTCCATAAAATGGACGAAACCGGTTTAGCAGTACAATATACAGTTCAGCTCAGAACTCTACATTTTGTGTAGAATTAATGTATTAACAATAATGTTTTCACATCATTTGCATTTTTATCTTCACATTTGGATGCTGTGCACGGAGGGGAATTTTGGCACTTAAATTGCGCTTAAGATTAGCACATTGCCTCTTTGCATTGATTATTTTAACAGTATCGAAAGCTTTCTGTAACCGTGCGTTTGTTCCTAACATGGATAAATTATCTTCAAGAACAGGGGAGAAATTGTCGTTGATAGGATTATGTGTGTATAAATGTTATATTTTTTCTGAGTTATTGACCTCATTGGGTGTCCTTAGTTGATGGATGTCTATGACGGGAGCTTGAGTAAGATATCTAGAAATGAAATTGTATCTGTATTTTGCTCTATAGTGAATTTTATATTTGCATCCTGACTGTTGGGGATGTCGTAGAAATTAGCAAAGCTGCCCTATTCTGTATCCCAAATCACAAAGCAGTCATCAAGCAAACGTTTGAATGATTCTTTGACTTTATCATTCACTTCAGTTCGAAATTTGTGTTCAATTTCAGAATATAACTGTGTTTCAAGGAAGCCCAGCACGAAAGTTGCATAGGTTGGGGAAAATTTCTTACCCTTTGAGGTTCCCTTTATCCGGGTGTAATTTTTGTCTCCAAATTCAAAGGTGGTGTTCTCGAGTATAAGATGAATTCAGTATAGAATGAATTCCGTTTAAAACGTTGTTTGTTTGGATTTAGATAGTTGTCTATCCAAATATTTCATGGCTTTCATGTCCAACTCATCTTAAATGCTACCATATAAATTTGTGACCTCCAACGTGCAAACAAATACTTTGTCGAGGATAGTGGTTGATACCTTGATATGTGATTAAGAAAATCGATGTCATCCCTGATGTATGACTGAGCAAACTTGATATATGGTTTTAAAAGAATATCAACTAAGTGACTAAGTCGACTGGTTGGACAGATGGGGCTCGCGACTGTGGGTATAAATGTTAAATGCGCAGGATTATGAACACTGATGTATTCAGTGTTTTTATCCTTGGATAGCCTGGATTATTTCTTTAGATTTATGAACTTTGTGTAATCCATATAAGTGGCTAGTTTTGGACTCAGATTTAACAAGGTATGCTTTTTCTGATTTAGTGTAGTTCTGTCTGACCTTGGACGAATTTTTCAATTTTATTTTTAGTTATTCATTTGCATTAAGTATTTTATCTTCATAAAGCAACTGTTGATTTCGACTTAAGCACATCATTTGTTCGCTTCTTTAATAACAATCCCGGCTGTGTTCTTCAGGCTATTGATGGCATTTTCCGCCTTCCTTAAAGTAAAAAGGAGCTTTTTCTTTTGTTTTTACCAATGGGTTGGTGATTTAGGAAGTCGATGAAAATCTAAGTCAACGTCCCTGTCTCTTTGAGGATTGTGGCTACCTTTGTTTTTGACGAAATTAGGAATATCAGAATAGTATTCTTTGGAACTGTGTGTTCCTGTAAATCTATTTATATCACTCTTTAGTTCATTCTGATGCGAAGAGGCCTCGGTGTGTCCTTTCATTAAAAATCAGTTAGCTCAGTTGAGGATAAGTTAATGATTTTCGTATCAGTTTCAGATAGAAGTTCTTCTCTGGTTATCGATGTCCGCCTGCTGCGGGGCCTGATGCGCACCAGACCCATGTTATTTTTGGGTGTTTTCTTTTTAAAAATCTCTATCTTCACCTCTGCACTTTATGATCAGGACTGAGCTGCTAAAGAAACTTATCTGGGATATTGTTACTAGCGGATGTCAACAATATCCCCTATATAAGCTATGCCATGTTTTAAACCGATATGCTCTTTGAAAAAGCTTAGTAAAGCAGAAATGCGCATGTAATTTAATATAATACTCCCATTATACGAGTAAAAAAACCCTCACGAAACAAGCGATAGCGAGGTTCATATGGGTTTTATCGAATGAGTCTGATAAAAACCAGATATTTGACCCCGAGCACGATAGTTTTTTCTCACATTGAACAGAGTCGAAAAATAATTAGAAAACTGTAGGGGTGAGTCGGGACAGATATCACATAGTTTTATCACATTGCTGCTGGTCCATGTGATGGTTTATCATATTGTTTTTTTTTTACATTTGTGATGTGAGAAACCGCTACATATAATCTCCCTTCATTCTCGATTCAGGAATAGCCTTGATCGATACCGATGTTAAATAGATCTTGAAATAAAATCCATTTGTTCATGAACTTATTACCAAATGTCTGTATATTATTTGTATATTGTTCTATCGAATAATTATAGCAGAAAACATAAAGAAGGGCTTTCAAATGAATGGATCAGTTTGTAAACTTGTTACAATCTATATTGTTTTTTTGTTAGGAGCATAAGTATGTCCAACTCGTTTGCTCTTTCCTTTTTTCCATTCTCTTTCTCAATAACTAATCTGAAACAGTTATTTTATGAAGAAATGAATTAGTTAGGGTATGGTGCAGGATTTGATAAGGAAGATTTCTTGGTTTTATAGAAGTCGTACAGCTAAATCTAGTCAAATGGACATTTTCCAGTTAATATTCTGCGGAAATCAAACTTGAACCGAACTGAAATCGACTACCTTATGTTGAACAAAAAAGCCAAGCTTAACAACATCGTCAGATCACTGACCTTCTCTCAGATAATTCCCGCTAATTTGTACTTCTTTGTATACGCTGTCTGTACTTTTACTCTCTTTGTAGAATTCTCTCTCTCTATCTCTTTGTAGTACTTGTAGCATGTGTTATGTCCTCTTTGACCTCTTTAACAAATTCTCTGCATAAAAGACCATCACCCCTTTCCCCCTCCACACATGATTAATTTTCAGGGCTCATTTTGTTAAGCCTGGGGTATAATCATATTGTAGCCCAGGTTATGTATAGACTAATTTAACGTGCGAAAATATAGATAGTAAGAAATGCAAGCCATAATGATAGGGAAAATTAATAGAGTTTAATAACTAATACAACAGCGATAAGAAAGATGTACCGATGATCAACCTGAAGATGGATGTAAGATCTTCTGTTTAATAAATCTGAAAATGAAGGACGAGAGTCTAGACATCAATCAATACACAACCTGTATATTAGAGAATGGCTGATAATCTTAATCGGCAATTAGAGGAAATTGTGAACAAGTTATCATAATTAAGTGAACTCTATAAGGCTTAAGTCTTCAAAAACTCTCTTTTTACGTCAAATCCTAATACTGATACTGAAACGTTCTCACACTTGCACGTGACTGACTCAGTTCATAAACCGCTTGTCGCTTGAAGGCATACTGACTGAAGTCCGGGTCAAAATCGTTCACAGATGGGAATACAATCATTTGTTGGGTCCAAACAGAAAAAGAATGACACATATTGGTAATATATGGTATATAAACTACATAACAACAATATTTGTGTTTCAAACATTCAGTACTATAGTTAGGGTGTCGTTTTCAAGCTTGGAATGTACCCTAGGTCAACACATTTTTTATTGATAATAACTCTTACAATTCGACGCCAATCACATCATCGAAAAACTAACATGCAACAAACTTAGTAATGCATATATGCACATCCTTGAGCAAAAATAGCAATATGCGCAACATATTGTGACCAATCGGTACACGGATCATTATCTGGTGAAACGTTAAACATATAACAACCAATATATACGGAGGATTGAATACTGTCCCGACCGTCTGTGCATTGAAAAGTACATATATTTTCTGTGGGGGGTTTTGCTAATCCCAATATAAAAATTACGACTGATACAAGTCTACCGTTCTATGATTTCATCATGGAAGTATATAGACTTACATTAGACGACCCTATAAAAACATAGATGAACAATTATTCAGTTTCAGGGGATAGGATATTAAGTATGTCCGCTGCTGCTGAATCAAAGTAATTAACTTTTTGAATAATGTGTGTTGGTGCATTCATAATTGTGTATTATGAGGAAAAAATAAGAAAAAATATAGGGTCGTGTCCATTTTTTTTTAGCTATAGATAATGTTAAGTGGACCCATGCTCCATTTAATAATCAGGAAAACATAGGGATTATCCCTGCATTTGAAGCATATTCATAAAAAAAATAGTATTTAGCTCTTTGTAACTGTTTGAAGATAACTACAATGGCTGTCAAAATTAATCAAATTGGATGGATGTTGCTGTGCAAAATGTCGGCTAGAAGGCTGCTAAAGCAAATCCCCATCTCTTAACCTAGAAAAGGGAGATAACCTACTGAGAAAACATGGAAAATGGCCGGCAAAGCTCAAAATCACCAGCGGACTACCTTAAGCAGTGATTGTGTTACAACTGGGTTCAATTAGATTGTCAGAGGCGCTCGATATATGGAAACCCTGGTCTCGGTCGAGTTGTGGTTGTCGGAATCACATCGTGCCACTGGACCTGATTGTGAGGGTTATGGTGGATTCGCTTTCACGCTCAAAATGTGTTCGTGTGGATGCCTCTGAGTTTTAGAACGATTTCTCGTGAGATTCACTATGATACATGAATGGATATCTGGTAGCCAGATATATCTGCTCAAAGAGATACCACAAACCTTCATCATGATCCACCATGTTCACGACCAGATTCCCATGATCACACTACCATATGGCTGTGAGTCTTTGACGCATGTGTATTTTTGACATACCTTCCGCATGTCGGCTGTTTGGTAATGACCATGGTTGCTCGGTGAAACTCACGCCAATTGCAGTATTGTATAGAATAGAATAGTTTTGCAAAACCTATGTTTCAAAGTTGAAACGGTAAACGGATCGAGCATGTACACAGATGAATTGTGAACGTGAAGAACGACAACACTGGTTTGTTACTATCCAACCATGTGCTTCATTCTGATGGGAATTTCATTTTTTTTGTTGAAATAATTTGTTATTTCACATGTAGTAATTTTAAGTCAGACTATATAAAAACTAGCATCAAGACTGAGAATATAAGTGAAACCATTGCTGTTTTTGTTCACATTTCTAACATGCGTTGGGAGGCAAGGGGAATCACAGTGAGGAATAAAGGGAAATCCACCAATGATAGCCCACAAGACTGTATAGTCATCGAGAGGACTCACTCAGAGCACCGACTGGATTCTTCTGGTCGTCCGTCTGATTGCCCTATGGCAATCCTGATGAATCCATGGAGCGTCCTGTTGATACACTTGCACGGGGTTCTATCAGTAGTTCGGCATTTAGCACGGGACGTCGTCCCTTACTCGCTAGGACAGTGAATTTTGTTAACAATAGGCTTGTTTTCCCGAACGCCAACACACGGTTTGCTCAAAAAGCTGTACTTATCAGATTAGGGTCAATGCATACCTTCTCATACAAGCGTTTTTTAATGAGTATTTCATAATTCCGTTGCTGAACTGAATATTTTTGACGAAAATATATCCGCACGATGCCGCTTCAATCCCTGAGATAGACGTCTATAATATGCAAACGTTTTCCTGAAATTTCGCTTTTAGCTGAAAAGTGACTATGCGTAAATTCTTGCGAAAATTCTATTTTTATTTCCATTTTCTCACATTGAATGCTCGCACCTATTCACCAAACTTTACCAGCGGTAAAATTGTTTTGCAGAAGTCATTCGCAAAGTCGTGTTTTCTGCCAAGCTGTGAGATTTTCAAATTAACAGAATTCCTAAAAGTACGATCCTGAAAGGAAGTTAATTGACTTGATTAATTATTGGAAGCAAGTTTTCAAGGGAAATACGCCGGAAAAGTAGCCAAATTTGCGCGTTTGATATTTCTTGAAATGAATTGATTTATGCAAAACCCTGAATGTAAACTCGTCAATTTTTTTTTCCAGGGATGCGAATAGATATTAGTTTCATATTTCAACTATCAATTTTTCATTAAAAGTGCATTCGATCGAGATAATACCAGCTATATATACCGAACTGAGACGGTTGACCATAACATGTTTATAGGACCTATTGTTATCTCATGAAAAGAGCTAGATGAACTAGTACTTTCGCTGAAATAATACTAATAAAATTCACTTATTTCAGTCCAGCGTCCAATCTACACGTACATCAGTTACATGTAACTAAATTAGTATATTGCTTATAAATGTGAAAATCTTGCATCATTGATTATTTATATTTTCAGGATCCGTGTCACAGTTTTCGTTAGATCCGAATACATTTTTTGTGACAGCTGTAATTAAACAAATAATATTTTGATGATAAATATGCTTTTTCTAAATATGTCAATTTTAGCCAAGCATTCCACTGAGAAAGTTTGAAAATTTTAATAAATAGTCAGCACTGTGTATATCGTTTTATCTACAGGTAACATTTGAACATTAAACCAGAAACTTACTATTTTCTTACATAGTTAGGAGAAGTAACGAACCACGATTTTAATTTTAAGATATACCGCGAAAAATCTATTTGCCGAACTGTCCTTTGTGACACGTGACTTGTGTCTCGTGGTAGGTATCGTTGCTGGATTTCCCTTTAGGCCTAACGACGGTTTCACTAATTCCCTAGATGCGCTGTCGGTCAAAATTGTGCTGATTATTGATTGGCCACTGTTCAATTCAGATTAATAAGATGGTGTAATGTCCTCATACCTAAGGTCATATCCACACCTAAAATCAAATTGTAATATAGCCGCGAGCGGCAGACCTTGACTTTTGACCTACAAATATATAGGTCTCTTGGAATCACATGCATAACTCTCCAGTAAAGTACCAAGATGTATTCGAGACACTATGTTAACTGAAGTTTTGCGATGATGTGACCTTGACCTTTGATTTACTGACCTTGATATAAGTAGCGTGATGGCTATTTCTCCAACAGGTCCAAATTCTTTACTTTCAAAAATTACAACAACAACAACAACGAATGCTCCCTCGGTCATTTCAAATTGACGGAAGAACTTGACGTTACATGGATCAAGTCCCATGTATCTCAACAATCAGGTGAAGTTTCAGCTTTAGCTCTGAAATACTGTTAAGTGAAAGTCCGCTTCAAAAATCGGCGGAAAGAATGATAACAAGAAGAATACCAATAACAGAAGGTTCCCAGCCACCCTAAATAACTTTATATACTAGGTCTTTGGGTTGGGGTGAACACATTTATCAGTTGTCACAAACCAGGGGAACATGTGAGATGCATAGGGATTCATGTACGTGCATGGGAATGTAAATGTGCGAATAAGCTTACCAAACTCTGAATTCTAGAGCGATAATATCAGGCTATAGTCAGTGATTCTGATTTGGTTGGCCTCTCGGTTAATTTGGCTCCATTTGACCGTTGGTGTGGAAATTTGAAGCCCAGATTAAGGTAAAGTTTCTCTTTGATCGCTGGTATCCTGAGTGACAGGACGACTGGGTCAACGATAGCATTTAGCTGATAGACCAGGACAAGTGCATAGCGAATGGAGATGTGAGTTGATATATTCAGCTGGAAACTGTTCAGCTTGATGAGTTCAGCATAAATTGGACGAGGGACAAACAAGGCAAGAGACGTGCAGTGAACAATAAAATATGTAACGGCTTGAGAAACGGACGTCCTCCTATCGATGGACTGTGCTTCAGTCACAGCTACATTTTTTCGCCTTATCCGCTTTACAAGTAAAAACAAAATAATGTAGATACAGAAGGTGGCCATACCAATGCCCATTATAATACCAGTGCGAACGACGGATCCCCAGGCATCACGACCAGCTCTTAGTTTGTAACAGATCCCCGGTCCCAGTACTTTTAATGATTTGGTGAAAGCGATGATATAGGAGGGCGAAATGAGCGTTAGTGGAATAATCCAGGTGCTACCGATAATACAAACTAACAGCCATCTGGGATACCCAACTGTATAGTATTTCAGTGGAGCTAAGATAGCGTAGAGACGGTCACAAGCCAGGACCAGAGAAGCAAAACACTGGAAGTACAGGGCAGAGGATGTGCACCTACCGACTCCGAAAACAACACAGCTGAGGACATAATCGCTAGCTATTCCAAAGCTGTATAATATTGGTTCTATTAGGTTTATAGTGAGAAACGGCGCCAACAACAAATCGGCAAATATCATGTTAAAAACAAAAAACTTTGATTTCAAATGTTCTGGCCGTACAGCGATCAGTGATTTGAGAACAAAGAAGTTGCACAACATCCCTGCGCAGCCCAAAGGAACACCGAAAGACCGGATTAAAGCATTAGTGATACTTATGCTAAGGTTTCTGATACGTTCGGAATCAGATACATGTAGATAACTTAATAGTCCATCGTCCATGTGAATACTCGTCCCGTTGATGATGTCTGTAATATTTTCGTTGATATTCATTTTCATCTGTAAGTGTACCGTGATATGGCAGCAACTGGCTTATCCTAGGAAAGAGAAGAAATTAGTGATTGTGAAAATATTGGGATCTTTAGAATACAAGTGGTATATAAATATGCCTAACTATATTTTTGAACGAATGCAGCTTGGGATATACATGTAGCATCACCCAGAGTAGAGAAAAGGCATAAAAGAAATCTGCCTAAGTACAGAGACGATGACAAAGTAGGCGTTGTTAGCGCACCTTGTCGATTGGCATGTCATTGTTTCAGGGTATGTATCACTAGAAATGATCTAGCTACGAATGGTCCATACCAGGTTGGCATGACAGATAAACCCATGAGGTATTTGTTCTCCTGAATTCTGGCTGGTGTTACACTATATTTTTGTTCAGATCCGCATTGAGTCACTTTTATATTGTCACGATGAAGGAACTCACAATTGAGATAAAGGAACTCTACCTGATGTATCCGCGGATGTGCCTTAGACACAGGGAGCAGATGACGTTGGCATGTTAGACATAACTATGATAACGTAGATGAGCATACTGAATGGTTTGGTCAACACATAATTGAGGGTAAGATTGCATGACTAATTAATCTGACCTTATGACAATGCTACATCATATTATGATTGGAAGAAATAACGGATGGCTGAAGGAATGGGCAGGCTTCCCCAATCAAGACAAGTTCATAAACGAAGCTTCACTCTCGGTCGTGTTGGATTTGGCGGGATATGGTGGCACAGAGGCGATGAAAAGCTTGGGTAGACTTACACATGCAGCGCTTCCTCTTTGTATGGAGTAAGCCTGTCAGCTGGTACCATGTTTTCCTTCAACACCGACTTAACAGAAGGTGACATGATATCCTTTATATATAGGTTTCTTATGATTTCATCGATTGGCCAGTTTGAAAATTGCCAGTGGGTTCTAATATGTGACTATTAGTATTTGACCTGAGCAGAGCAGAGCTTTACTGGTCTTAAGTCTTACCTGTGTATTGGTATAGACTGGGACGAAGAACTAACAGTTGATGATATGTGTTCCACATTGAAAACTAGATTCTCCAACTTTGTATGGACGTGGAGAAGTACAAATTGCGGATGACTCGTCACGCCAGACTCGTTGCGCCTGAGCTGTAAGAGAAAACTGTAGATTAGGGTAACGATACCTGGCACACCGTTTACTTAAGATCCAAACGCTCTCTTATTAAGGACGATGCAGAAGTAACAAGCAGCCAGAGGATGCTAGGTCCCCCGCCAAAATGGCAGCAATATTTATAAGCGCTGTCGGTTTCAGAAGATATTCATGAGGATGGCAACAGCTACTTCACAGGCGTAAGAAGCAGAGGGGTCTTTCCACCTTCCCAGGTTTTGAGATCAACTCTGAATGGCTGACTGAATGTTGATTGCTACTGTAATATATTTTCTTTACCATGTAGCATGAAAATTGTGTAACCGAAATGCAACCCCAAGAGACAACTCCTGGTATATTATCTGCAAACTAAATTTGACAAGAATATGAAGGCATCCTCAACCTATTGCCCAGAAACCAAATTTAGACTTTGCCACAAGGAGTCACCACCTGTAGGTGCAAGCAGGCAAAACACAATCCCAAATGACATCTCATGTCATGGTATCGGCATATGAACTTTGAGACTCTGAAGAGGGATCCTCAGCTATTGCCGGCACTAGATGCCCACCGGTGTTCATGTTATTTGGGGCGGGTCACATATGAATACAAAATTTGAGAATAATCTGATGAGCAGTTGTCAAATTACTGCCCGGAAACAAATTTTTCCACCAGGAGACGCCACCTGTAGGCAGAAGCGGGAAAAATACAATCCCAAGGAACATGGTATCGTGGGGACATCTGCATACCAAATTTGAGAAGAATCCGATGAGGGTCCTCAAGTTATTGCCCAGAAACCAAATTTAGATTTTGACACCAGATGACGCCACCTCTAGGCGCAAGTCAGTGAAATGCATTATCAAGCGACATCTTATGTCACGGTACATTCATACAAAATTTGAGAAGAATCCGATGGTCAGTTCTTAAATTATTACCCGGAAACGAATTTGTGATGTTGCCACCAGGTGGCGCCACCTGTGAGTGCAAGTGAGCGAAAGGCAATCCCAAGCAACAGCTCCTGGCATGGTAAATGCATGCCAAATTTGAGAAGAATCCGATGAGCCGCAACGTTTCTCATCATTCTCGTCTCGCGAGACTCCCTACTGCGAGAAAGAATCTCGCGTGTAAATGGGAGCCATCCCCCCAAAATTTGGGGGGTGATAGGCGGCGTAAGATTTTCACCGTCTGTATCCGGCTTGTCATTGACCTGCTGACTCCGCCGAGTTAGAAGCGAATTGCTGAACATAACGTGGGCTATATAATTGGAAAAAGACTCTTTCCGTTTCGGAGCATATCAATCGCGAACAAATTATTGTCGGTATGTATACTTGGCCGTGAAAGCGAGTTATCTAATACAGGAAGTAGTTCGCACAGTTCCGATCCATTCTCAAAGAGAGCCGTGTCTACCGTAAGACGGTACATCTTCGGAAAATTTATTACCTATGCCAGGTTCTTAGCGTGACATGTACTTGATCAGGGCAAGGCAGTTGCAGCATTTCTGTTCTTCATTCACTACATAGTACTGTTCACACGCCCTATGATATGTACTTTTGTTGCTATCATTATGCAAGTTTTGTTGTTAAAAAAATAAAACTGAACGTTGAACTTTATTTATGGCCTACTCGTTTGAAGCAGCAGACATAAATTTAGTTGACCTAGATTCTGCATTGAAGACCAACCATTGAAACGCGGAAAACAACGAATTACGTCAATTATACCGTATTTTCGCCTGCATGTTGTGATCGTACTATTCTTGTTTATCTGATGATGCTAAACAATAATGATCTTGTGATCTTTGGGTTAGGTCATAAATTTTCTGAAGATGTACCATTTTGCGTGTCTACCCGCTGGAGAATAGTCCCGGTCGAGCGAGTGATGTCATCCTGCCTCGCTTTGATATTGGAGATTCAAAAATGTCACCAGTTTACATGAGAGTCGCTTTGGTCTCCCGCGGGTAGACACGGCTCTCTTGGAGAATGCGTGTCTCATGTTACCCAGAAAGGTACATATGTAGGATATTTCAAAGAAATTCGACCAAGTGTTTCTAAGTTATCACTTGCAGCATGGAATAATGGAATGAACTCTAGTGGCGCCACCTCCGGGTGGATTTTGCTGAAACGCATCACCAACGGTGTTTTGTCGCAGGGAATGCATTTACCAAATTTCGAAGAAATCCGACAAATTGTTCGAAAGTTATCGCTCGCGAAGGATTTGAACAAACATGAACGGACATGCATTAAAGATTGGAACAAGACCCAGTGGCACCACCTACAGGCGGATCTTGCTGAAACGTAATACCAGCGACGTCTTGTCGCAAAGAATGCAGATGCCAAATTTCGGAGGAATCCGACAAAGCATTTAGGAGTTATCGCTTACGCAGTATTTGCACGGACATGCGTGAGTGAGTGAGTGAGTAAGTAGGATTTAACGTCGTTTTCAACATTGTTTCAGTCATATCACGACGGTGCCTACATGTGCCAGAACACGAGAGTGTCCACAGTTCGTATTATTCTGGACACTGATCAGCCCAGTCAGTACAGCACCTGCACGGACATGCACTAAATATTGGAACAAGACCCAGTGGCGCCACCTACAGGCGGATCTTGCTGAAACGTAATACCAACAGACGTCTTGTCGCAAAGAATGCAGATGCCAAATTTCGGAGGAATCCGACAAAGCATTTAGGAGTTATCGCTTATGAAGCATTTGCACGAACATCCACGGACATGCACTAAAGATTGGAACAAGACCCAGTGGCGCCATCTACAGGCGGATCTTGCTGAAACGTAATACCAACAGACGTCTTGTCGCAAAGAATGCAGATGCCAAATTTCGGAGGAATCCGACAAAGCATTTGGGAGTTATCGCTTACAAAGTATTTGCACGGACATGCACGGACATGCACTACAGATTGGAACAAGACCCCAGTGGCGCCACCTACAGGCGGATCTTGCTGAAACGTACTACCAAGAGACGTCTTGTCGCAAAGAATGCAGATGCCAAATTTCGGAGGAATCCGACAAAGCATTTAGAAGTTATTGCTTACGAAGTATTTGCACGGACATGTCCGTGCATGCACGGACACATAGAAGCAAGAACCATTTTAAAGTCCCCGGCCGCGTTGCGGCGGGGGACAAAAACTGTAGAAAGGGATTTTGGAAAGAAATTTACCCGATAACATCAACAACTGATTTTAAAGGAGAAGAAAATATGTGACTAATGTATACACTGAATGAAAGATCTATCTCCTCCGTATCCAAAAATGTAAACAAATATATTTTGCGAGTTTTTCCACTCGATTAAATCGGCGTTCAACCTGCGCATCGTTGTCTCTCAAGCGTGCCGCCATTTTGGGTCGGATAGTCTAAGCGTGTGACGTCACCCGGGCCTCGCCGCTCTCTAGCGGGGAAGGGGAAAATTTAATGACATTGCATGGAGATATATTACAAAGCAAGCCTTTCTCACATTGGAATGATTACAATTTGACAGGAATAGGAACCGAAGTAGAACTTGCTGGTAACAGTCCCCTAATGCAACTTCATGCCAAAAATCAAGGTTCTAATGTCAACGGTTCTCCTTATTTTGTCGACGAAAGGATTCTGATGGACTCACTCACTCACTCACTCACTCACTGACTACCGGACAATTTGCAAATGAGAGCCTACTTTGTGGGAATAAATGAACTACTTTGACGACTGTGTAACAGTCCAACATACTGCAATTTGCTGGAGATATTATTAGTTACACGGTTCGTCAGTGTCCCAATACAGAAATATATCCATACATCCACTTAAAGATTCACGATAAAGGGCTACAGACGGGTGCAATATTTACTTTAACGTCGGCAACATTTGTAATCAATCATTCATCCATTCAATACAGATTCCTTTCATGTATCCCTCCCTTCAACACAGATTTCCTTGAAGCATCTCTCCCACCAGGGAAGCATTCCTTCAAGTATCCTCCCTTCAATCATGTACCCCTTCCTGCAATCGAACATTCCTTCAAGCACCCCTCCCTCCAGTGAAGTACCCCTACCTTCAATCAAGCATCCTTTCATCCAATAGAGTATTCCTTCCTCCAATCAAGCATCCCTTCAAGCATCCTTCCCAACAATCATGTATCCCTCCCTCCAATCATTTAGCATCCGTTCAAGCATCCTTCCGTCTCTCTATAATGTATTTAATAAACTCGACGAACATTGTAGAACTGAATGTTATGTTTGAAATT
>JAVTVY010000203.1:0-34113 GCA_036873755.1 Hanleya hanleyi
AAATGAGGATATTGACTATGTAGAAATGAGGGTACTGTGCAGAAATGAGGGTACTCTGTGTAGAAATGAGGGTACTGTATAGACATGTTGGTAGTGTATAGAATTGAGGGTTGCAGGCCATTCATGAAAAAAGGTTGTGTTTCAGGTAACCCTACCTGCCCAACATAATTGATCAGTTTTGGAGGAGACCGGCAAACTTTCACTGTTCAGTTCTGTACCAATTGGTACCGTTCAGTTTCCTGTTGGTAACCTCCAGGTAACTTGTTGGTACTGCACGGAAAGTTCAGGATTGGTACCATGAAGTCCTGACTGAACAGTACCGTGCAGTTACCAATCAGTCACCACTTGGTAGTATATGCCATGTTCTTTCCAGTTACCTACCAGTAACTGATTGGCAACCAGGTCGTAGCCACAACAATCCCAACTTTGCAGTACCATGCAGTTCTGACTTGAAGGCTACTGATCAGTTACTGGTTGGTGACCAATAGATTATACCATAAATGAAATCATTGGTAACTGGTTGGTACTGTTCAGTTACTGATTGGTGACCAACTTGACAACTGAACAGTACCAGTACCAAGATGTACTGGTAGGTAAGCAGAAATTGGTTGGTAGCCATTCAGTAACTGAGCTGTAACCAAGCTGTAACTGAGCTGGTACTGAAGTGTTACTGCTTTATTACCAACAGGTACCAAGTGTGGAAAATTGGGATGGTAACATAGCGGTAACTGCATGGTAGCCAATCAGTAGAAAAGTCATAGGATACAATGGGTGACCAATCAGTGCCCGGTTGGTTACCGGTAGGTACTGATCAGTTGAAGACTGAACGGTACCGCAAGGGATCTCAAATAAGCATTTAATGTTAAAGAAATCACATAAATGTGTCCACATATTGTATGTTTTATTAAATAGTGTTGTTCATCCATGAAGAGCATAATTCGACTATTTTCTCACCATGAGCTACATGTACATGCAGCACGATAGGAAATGTTACATATATGTATCTGAGATGTGTTAAAATGCTAATTGTTACTTTTCTTTGTTATTTCTGTCTGATATAATATAAGGTGGTGCCACCAATGGGCCAAGTTAATATTTTGTTAAAAATCAACAGATTCAGTTTTCTATATCCAATGTCAAGGGATATTGCCTCAAGATCTTGGTTTGGATTGTTTTGGTCTGGCCTGTCTGCCTATACGTGGTGTGGGCTCAGATAAAATTGTATTTCTGGACAGTAAGCGTTGAAGATGTGAAATGGATTCTTTCCAAATTCGGTATGTGAGTACCTTCCCTCAAGTGATCTTTTGGGGATATTTTTTGTGCTGATTCACCTATCGGTGGTACCACCTGGGGCCATGTTAAAATTGCTTTCCTTATGCATTTTTACTCTCTTCACAAATATAATGACTGTTTCCTTTACAAAAGGGATGCCTCCTCAATCGTATTCAATTGACTGTAGATCTAGTTTAATACATAGTTACCATATGAATGGTTAAAAATCTGCCCAATGCTAAGATGTAGACTGAAGAAGAAGAGTACGAACTGCAAATATACACTGGGGATTCAAACTGGTTGCCTGTCGGGTCGCCGATGCCCTACGGAATTAAGGTGGACTCGCCACTGTTTCCATTGTGCATGCTGTGTAACGTTCAGGGCCGTAGCCAGGATTTACTGAGGGTTGGTTCGCCTTCACTCCAAAAGAGCACATCAGGGGGTTCGCTGTATGGGGAAAGGGGCAAATAGGGGGTTCGCTTAGTGTTTAAAAAGGGCAGTTATATGAGAAAAATATATAAAATTACCGAAGGGGGGGTTCGCCCGAACACAGAAAAACCCCCTTCTCTACGGGCCTGAAGTTGCCCTTTGTTGTCCAAACCTGCATGTCGATACTGAATCAATCTGATATAGGAATAAATAGATTAACTGCCATAACAAACTGATTCCTGAGAATTAAATTGTAAACATAATTTATCATAAAATTTGTTTTTATTGGACAACTTGTCTTGTGTTTTTGTTCAGTTCAGTTTTTACCCCTCGGGCAGATCGGTATTGTCGTTGCCTCCGTCGTCTGTCCGTCCATCATATCATTGTAAACACATTATCTCAAAAAGTCCTTCACTTACAACAATGAAACTTCATACAGTTGTTTAATACAGCCAGTACCAGAAGCCTATTGAAAGTTGGTGCCATTGGATGTGTTTTTCAGGAGTTGTGCCCCTTTATACATGTCTGGCTGTTTTTATCCTTGTAAACACATTATCTCAAAAAGTCCTTCACTCACAACAATGAAACTTCATATGGTTGTTTAATGCAGCTAGTAACAGAAGCCTATTCAAAGTCGGTGTAATCGGATGTGTTTTTCAGGAGTTATGCCCCTTTATACATGTCTGTTGGTCCATATCCTTGTAAACACATTATCCCAAAAAGTCCTTCACTCACAACAATGAAACTTAATACAGCTGTTTAATACAGCCAGTACCAGAAGCCTATTGAAAGTCGGTGCCATGGGATGTGTTTTTCAGGAGTTCACACAAACCTGTGTGGATTGCTGTGAATAGACAGTAATCGTTCGACTACATCTACTATAGGTAATCACTGCTCTATTGCTATATTGTTTTGTCTGTCTATGATCTATATAATACAGGTAAAATTATGCCCACCCCAAATATGTGAGTTGTTGGGGTCAGAAACATTATTTCCACAATTGCTCTGGGCCCGGCCCGAGGGGTCCCGATGGCGACAGCCACATGTTATTGTTGTGAATATGTCATTTACATATAAATTTCAAATACAATCAAGTTTTCGAACTGTCGAATCGCGTATTACGAATACAACATGAATGTTAAGATAAAAGTTTACCCAGTGACCTATCAACTTTTTCAGTAGTGATTCTCCTACATTACGTGTTTTATGTATACAATAAAAACATGGTGGCTTCGATCAACTGTTTTTATGAAAGGACTTTAACATCCATACACCCCATTATCTTCGAATATCTCTGACATCAATTGTTTTCCCTCGCCGGCATCTTTTGTGTAGGAGGTGGAAAATGATGTTGCGCTGTTCGACCATGACATCACAATAAACCACCTTAAGGATGTCCGCTGGTGGTTCTTGGCTTTGGCAGCCATTTTGCCGGTCTTTCCTATAGGGTTATCTCCCTTTCCTAGGTTACGAGGTGGGAATTTCCTTCAAAAGCCTACTAGCCGAGAATTTTGCACAGCAACATCCATCCAATTTGATAAATTTTGATACACATTGTGATTATCTGCAAACAGAATATAACAAAAAGTTAAATACTATTTTTTGAATTTTTCATGAACATGCTTCAAAACTAGGGCTATTCCTTATGATTTCTAGGTTATTAAATTGAGTATGGCATGGATCAGTTCACTTAACATTGGCTACAGCTAAAAAATGCTCACCAACCTATATGTTTTCTTTGTTTTTTTTCTCATATTACACAATTATGAATGAAACAACACACATTCAAAAAGTTGATTACCAGCGGACATCCTTAAAATAGGTAAAATTAAAAGAAACTG
The DNA here is from genome assembly GCA_036873755.1 of Hanleya hanleyi. Classification (NCBI taxonomy): domain Eukaryota; kingdom Metazoa; phylum Mollusca; class Polyplacophora; order Lepidopleurida; family Hanleyidae; genus Hanleya; species Hanleya hanleyi. The sequence continues at coordinate 3,543 of JAVTVY010000203.1, forward strand.
ACCTTTGACGTCAACATCAATAGAGCTATTCCCAAAAGATATCTTCAGTGCATTGAATAAATAGTTTTCAAATTATCGTGTTAATGGAAAAGTGTGATGCACACAGACAGTTCTATATACCCTATAGGTGTAGCCTACAGTGGGTTGAAAATGTTTTCATTAATGATTTCACATGCAGGAAATACATGGGCAAAATAAGGCGCAGTAAAAATGGTTATCATTACCTGCTTGCCAGGAAAGCGGGACGGGCAGGGGGATTTCATTGCTATTTTTATGTCTTTTTTTTCAGTTGGGCACAAGGTATTCTTTAATACGAAATATGCATTGAAACAAGCTGACGGGTGAACTCAAATTTGTATGCAGAATATATAAATATGATTGTTCTCTAATTATTGTAGCATGAACGACCTTAGCAGCATAAATTAGCTCTAATCTCTAGCAAAGCGTGTCAAATGCCAGGGCTTTCCATGCTTGTAGGCACAAAGCATTGCACAAATAAATAATAAATAATATGAAACTGACTTCGGGGACAGGGACAAACTGGTGAAGACGGAATGATAAATGAACTTAATTTTAATGAGCCAGCAGTACTGTTAGTGTTACTCAGTTTGATGCTGTGTGTGAGGTTATTGTTTCAGATGGTTGGGTTGAACATGAATTCATCATTTATTCTACTAATGTCTTCAAGTTCCTCTAGTCATGTACGGGATTCAAAGTGGATACATTTTCATGAACATACTCGTAACTTGTTATAAATACCCATGAATAAACCGTTCCAAGAACAGATGATCGGACTTGTCAGTACAACAACAACATCAGTACCATATGTTGTTGTTGTTGTTAAATGGAATAGTATTCCTCCAATTACAAGCAATTGGCGTTAATTTACTTGAACTAGATTATTTATGTCCCAGGAATCATGCAAAAACTATGGGTTGCCCAAATGTTAACTGTTCACAACAGTGTTGTCACTCACAGAGAAGGAAGAGACAGAGAGAAAGACTGTTCATCGGCGTTAATGTCTAGTACACTCCTCTCCGATAATGAAAACCACCTCGCGTTGTAACAAGGGAAGCAGATTGGCAGTGCACAAAGATTAATGACGTATGCTAATCAATATTCATGAACCTGGAGAAAAGGTTGGAATCGTGCCACTACCGTACAAAATGGCGGTCTGTGTCGTGGTGTGGTGGAAGGTAAATAGCCGCCATCTTGTACCCACCTCCACTCACATCCACTCACGCATGCGCACCCCCCAATACCCCCCCAATGTCCGAGTTGTCTCCCTTGCATCCATAGTGTAGAGATGGCGCCTCACCCTCAATTGTGACGTCATTTTTACATCCGGGGGGAAACTGCGTCATCTTGCGGGTTGTATACTACTCACGTCTCGTCACATATATTAATACTCGGCTACTACAACAATTTGCCTGACAACATTCTGCGAGGGCGTGATGTCAAATAAATTGCACGTTACAGTAACCTGCATGCCAGTTTGTCCGAGTTTAAGAAAGAGCACATTAATGACCCCCGTTGTCAAATCTAGTATCGTGACAATTTCTCGATCTGTCGTTTTTTCTCTTTATATTTCATCTGTCCACCTTGATTGATAAGTAGCTTATTCACTTCCTTCAGACCTATTTGGTGGGGGGGGGGGGGAACAAAGGAACAGCTGTGGCTACTATTGATATGAAATGGCGAAAACCTTCTCATTATTGAGAAACAAATGGTAATAATCTTGCAAAATTATCTGAGCACATCCGACACACGGGTTTGGTTACCTATTATCTGTCATGACCGTATTTTAGGCAAGATCAAAATCATTCATTCATAAACCCGTGCAAGACACATGGATATGAGGCGATCAGGTATGATAAAATATACCAAGGTAAACCCTCAAGGCAGCCCGAGTAACTGATAAGCTCTGCATAAAAGGGAATAATATCCAATAATGTCCGACTACTATCTAATAACCTAGCTAGCATATGTTTTCCCTTATTTGCAACTCCGGTATGACATATTTTTCTCAAGAGAAACATATAAAAATAGACATTGTGTCCCGAGACATTATTTTTAGTTCACTTTGACAAGCCATCTGCGTTATTAACGTGCTCTTTGTTCAACCTAACGCTCTAGGATACTTGGTGTGACTATTACACTAACGTGCTCTTTATCCAACGTAACGCGCTCGCAGAACGAATATGGACAAACCCGACATTATAAGATATATCTTGATGTTTCGGATATTACCAGTAATTTTAGTTCGGGGCAATTATTTTTAGTGTCGATGCAATCAAATTTATGAGCTTTTCATCGCCATTGAAACGAAGATGTCAAACTAATTAATTATATCATTTCCTATCTTCCAGTTTACGTAGATGTATGCCTCAGTGGTATAGTTGGTCATATTTGTCCCGCGAATGCGTTAGGTCGGACAAAGCGCACGTTAGTATAACCAGCATGTCAATTTCTCCGAGGGCGTTAGGTTGAACAAAGAGCACGTTACTGGTTACCGACCCCCGCTGTCGCGTCTGGCAGCTGCTCGATCTGCTCATTGTCCGAGCGCGTGACGTAGAATAAAGAGAACGTTAGCAGATCGTTACGTTACGTACGTTAGGAATTCTCGAGTGCGTTTGGGAGCGTGTTCGGCCTCCCACTGAGCGCATTAATTTGAAGCGAGTTAGTCCGTTGGGCGAGCCCGTTAGGCGAACCTTTAATCTGGTCGGTACTGTATATGTAAATATTTCAGCATGGATCGGTGTTTACTCGACAATTTACGTTATATACAATTACCTCTAGAAAAATGAAGTTACCTTGTTATTAATATAGTTCATTCTAATTACGGTTCAACGTTCAACATACCTGAGAATGGATGGTTCGCCACACTAAATATATGGCCGCCCGGCCTATCAGCAACACGGGCTCTACGACGTGTGTTCAACGCCAAAGACAAAATTGGAATGACGAAATTTGTTATACTTCTCAGCTGGTAATATTAGCTGATTTCCAAAAACTCTCACACTCGGCTAATCGAATTTACAAAATCTACATATGTTTAGGTAAACTACCTTTCAGTGTATTTACGTAATTTATATTCAGATCGAACTGGTCACGCACGACCGCAATTGACCACAAGCATTAGGAATTTAGGATAACAATGAGTGGCCTGCTGGCACACAACGCATACTCCTCAGCGAGCCAGTTGGTTATCTCTGTTTACACCATCAACTCTGCCAAAAAAATACACAATAAGTCACCATCGTTACAGGTAATGATAATTAACTTGCGTCAGGTCAGCTTCACCCAGCGAAAACAGAGAAACCGAATAAAAAGGGGACCGAGAAAGAAACCGCCGAAGAAACTGGCATTTAGCCAACAAAAAAGTAAGAAAATGAACCCAGACATGTCAAACGAGAGGAATCCAAGAGATATTGCAAACGATACTGTGAAATACCCAGAATATCAATAAGGTTCCATTGCAAAAATGCCCTTGACTATACCTGGTAATTGTTAGTTAGATCCCATTCTCCGATATCACCGATTGGTTGGTTGGTAGGTCCCATCGTCATTTGAGGTTACTGGTTGTCAGGTTCTTCTTAATTGATAGTTGCCTTCGTTCGAGGGTAACCGTTGGGTGGATAACAAATGACTTTCAGCAGTCCTGACGTTGGTTAGTTTGACCATCATTGTCTGATCTTCAGCATGTTTAGGGGGTTGAACTGGTTCAAATAAAAATCAAGCTGCAGATGGTATGTACATGCGTGTCACCGAAGCCCCATAACACTCCGTCACACAGCATTCCAGATAGATCAAACTGAGGAATCACCTACATTAATAATAGAGAGCTAACTGGGGAAATCTTGGAAATAATAGTTAAAGGAAAGAAGGTAAGACAGGATCGGCAGGCATAGAGATACTGGGAGCAGGGAACCATTACTGTCTTAGTATGTCTTGACATCATAATGCAGTGAGAACTCTCAGGGTTGGAAATAGCAGCATCATATATGTCTGATCAAAACTGACCTTCTCTATTCAAAAGCGCTTATTCCACTTATTATGTTGGACCAACCTCTGGAAAATGGCAGAGCATTTTGAACTTGTAGAATTAGCATAGCTCAGACCCTGAACAAAAATATAGCCAATATCAAACATGCTGACAGCTCTAGAGAAAATTCAGGCAGAAGACAAGAGTTTTTGGGACATTACACTGTAAATCACAGTCAAGCAGAGTCTGAAGTTGCGGAATATATGCCTGATCAAAATCTGGTTCTGTCTGATCATAAGTTTCTATCCTTCCCAAGTTAAAGCACTTTTCAGATAAAAAAAAAGACCCTGCTCTGAAATAATAGTGACCATCTAAATATGATATTGAGACAGAGCCTAGGTGATGGTGTCTCACTTCTCCTAAAATATGAACATGAAAGAACAACATGGAAAATTTGACCATCGAAACTGTCTTGCTGAATTATGCGAGACTGCAATGTCACTAATTGTCATACTCTGATAGCATGACACCTTGAATAAAAAGAAGCACTGGGGCTACTGACAGCTGTAGTACTGTCAACACTATATAGGCCTACAGGAATATGATGATGTCAACAATGATTATATAAGAGAGGTGATTTCATGTGTGTTCTCTGTAACTTTAGAATGAATGAAGTACGAAAGTTCAACTGACACACTTATGTTCATGTATGCTGAAATGTGAGCAGTTGAATGCTGACCTCCTAAGAAGTGGAATGTATTATGGTCATGATCACACAGTAATGTTTTTCCCAAGTAAATTCCGTTCAAGTCACTATTATATAACTGGATTTCTGACAAGCTTGATATGTTCCTGTAACTGAAATATGAGCAGTTCAATGCTGACCTTAAAAGAAGAAGAACGTAAGTAGTAGGAAGAGAGCAAATTCTGTCGCAAAAACGATGGTCAGAAGTGATGACGTGACGGATAATGTCACTTCCGGTCACGTGACATCTGGGTCACGTCCGCGTCAAAGGCCACATCCGCGTCACTTCCTGTGACTTCATTTCCGGGGACGTGACGGCCCAGCAAGAGTTACCCCCCTACATAAGACCCCAGTGACTTGCTCTGTTAATCTACGGGGATTGCATGTATGGGTTAGGGTCGCCATTTTTTCTGATGGATTTTACTGTGGGGTGTGGCACCTTGTTTTCTTTGTCGCGCGATGTAGAACATGATGACAGGAGTCTCGAGGCCAGGGGTTGAATTTGGCTGAAAAGTTTAGGCAGGTCTTGGGTGGACATGCTAGGTCCATTCTGGCGCAGTGGACAATGTTAGTCCCAATGAGGAACCCATTCATGCACATTTTGCGATATGGGGTGTGACTCCTTGTTTTCTTCATCTCGAGCTGTAAAACGCGATGAGAGGTCTCGAGACCATGCGCTGACTTTTGTTGAAAAAGTAACTGAAATGACAGCAGTAGGCAGACAGGTCGAAGTGGACGTTTCGGGTCTAGGGGGCCGATAGTGGTCCAATTGGGTCGTGTGAGGTATCACTTTGAAGCATTCGTGGGAGAGCGTCCAATTGATTGGGTGTTGGGTGGGGATATCATCTATCTGTTCATGCTCAGTAGAAAAGGTGTATTTGAATGGACGTTTTGGGGTCGCGGTGGGCCAATGGTGGTCCGATTGGGCTGTGTCAGGTGCCATCGTCAATCTTTCGTGGGGGACCATCCGACTGGACTAGTGTGTCGTCCGTTTTCAACATTCTGCGTATGCGCAGACAGGAAATGGTGGGGAAAGGGTATTCGAATGGACGTTTTGGTGTCGAGGTGGGCCCATATTGGATCGGGTAGGGTATCCATGTGAAGCGCTCCTCCAGGCCGATCAAGTAATGGGTGCATGTTTTCAAAGGAAAAACAACGGAGTCATAACAAATGAGGACGTTGTTGTTGATGTTGAGGTAGTGTAGTCTCTCAATTTTGGAGAAGCGAAAGTCAAGGGAAGTAATCCAGTTTAGTTTTGGAGATAAGGGCCTCGTTTCCATCCGGCTACCCGGTAGCGTTACCTGTGTGTGCGTGTGATGAGGAGGAGGAGGAGGAGGGAGATAGGAGTGAGTGAGTGAGTGCCCAACGCCCGTCTTAACTCATTGACGCACTATTGGTGGTGAGTGAGTGAGTGACTGAGTACTATTGGTGTGTGGTAGTGGTAGTAGTGGTGGTGGCCATGATGTGGACAGATGAGAGAACAGCAGCAACAAGGATGACAGGTCAATCGTTTTATCATCTCACCAGCACATTATACCCACGCTGGGGGAGGCGCTTTGGATATGTCCAATCAGAAGTTGCCATTTCAGAAAGTTCAATTTTCGGCTATGTTCGCTCTGATCCGTTTGCCCTAAGCTTCTTCGGGCAGTCCAGGATACTGGAGCCCCGAGCTCTTTCTTTTCGCAGTGGTAGGCAGGGAAGGGAGATGGAAGGGCTCCTCGACATTGAGATCAATCTCCATCGGCACTTCAATTCGGGGCGGCGGATCGACCTCGCTTTCTGATCTAAAGATCATCACTAGATGAGATAGCCGCTGCAACCGTTACGTTCTCTACATAGAGGTTATTAGAGTAGATGGAGATCACACCCGTGGCCGATAGTGTTTTTTACCTAAAGATCATCAAACTAGATGGAGCTAACCGTCGAGCCCGTTACTTTCTTATCTTAAGGTCATCACTAGATGGCGATAACGGACGATACCGTTATTTTCTAATCTAAAAGTCAACAGAAATATGGAGATAACCGCCGAGAACGTTACTTTACTATCTAAAGTTTATCACTAGATGGAGATAACCGCCGTGACCGTTACATTCTTATCTAAAGATGACCACTAGATGGAGATAACCATCGAAACATTTACTTGCTTATTTAACCAAACTTTCTGCGCTACCTCCGAAACGACAAACATGGAGAGCTGAAACTCCGAAACTTTATAGTTTATCATATTAGGGTCATTCTGAGCCTGTTTGCATACCCCCGAGCAGAGGATCATGGGACAATTCAAGATGGCGTCCACGTAGGGTACCAGAAAAGGGATGTTTTGTAATATTTCTTCAAAATTTCTGCTTTTCCGCGATGAAAAGTGGGCAAAATCTATTTTATTTCACATAAGAATAATATTTACTAATTTATTATGCAGTTTTTGCGGAGAAATTGCATAAATAAAAGAATCGGAAAATCTGACTGAAAAATCGACCAAAAATGCAGTTTTTGAAAATGACGTCACTGTGACGTTATCAAAGCGATCATCTTGGATTTTTTACATTTTCTTGTAGCGCTCGACCCAAGGGTATAGTGTGGTAAGTTCCAGCCTCTTTCACCATTAGATATCAAGCCACTATGATCGTGTAGTTTGTAGGGTCCGTGAAAGAGTTTGTCACTTCCGGCAGAGGGAGTTCCATTTCTGATGAAGTAAACGCCTCAACATGGGGTAAACTGGTAAATGCAAGATAACCCAGAGAAACTAACCTGCAAATTATGCCCGACGTCGTACGGCTTAAATTTCCCACCATTTATTTATTCTCGTGCCATTGATTACGAGGAATATCTGCTCGGTTTTCGGTATAATAGTCCTCTTCTTCAGCTTGTTCACAGTTCAGGTCGCGAGAGATTCATAGTCTCCACATGAATAGTTGCAATAAAAGCGCGGCTGAGATACTAAGGCTACGTCCGAGAATCCACCGTATTCTCGGGTCTGAATGTTAGATGTCGACGATTGCTTTCCTGTAGAGTCATATGGCCAATTTCCCCACCTCTTGCATATCGCTCAAATTGAATGACTGTTTGATACTATCTCAGATGATTTGTATCTCTAAATTGCTGGACGAGTGCCAACCGACTTCCGAGGTCTTTATTTTGATTCGGACATGCACAATCGAATATTTATTACGAAATTCTATTAAATTAGCTAAAATATGTTAGTGTGTGCCTTACACATTGATCAAAACAATTTTTGAATGAGGCGTCACTTCCCAGCTGATCAATGTAAACATTGTTGGAAACCGCGGGAAAGTATCAATTACGCGCGCGCTCACTACAGTTACCTCCGCCAGCCGACAACGTCACAGCTCTGCAAGTGTTCGCCGATGTTTATCGGGAATTCAACACCACTTTCGGTACAAGGCTTTAACATTGAGACGGACTGGAAGTATGTTCGAATAATTAATGAATTACACCTAATACATCTTCTATACAGCATTGATATTAGCTAATAACATAAAGGCAGCTTCGACATAATCGACCAATGAGATCAGGTGTATCCCTTTATGCGGAATTAAATATTTCTTGTTTATCTACAAACACGTCTCGTTTAACTTATGTTTACCGGTTTACCTCTATGATCCATTAGTGTCTGGTGTGTGAAAAACATCCATTGGTAAACTATTCACAGTTTGACTGGGCTTTGAAGCACACGAAAACGCCTTTTTCTCACAGTTGGTGACATGAAGAAATACAAGAAAGGGTTGATGACACTATTAAGATAAATAAACTTTGCAGTGTGACCTCCAATGTCTGAAGCCAAAGGTGATAGTTGGACCTGAAATGTATAGACAATAATAACATATATCTCCCAGGGTGTCAAGAACAAAATAGAGGTTAAAGCTATTGCCAACACAGCTCGTCCAGAAACAGTTTTTCTCGAAGTTTCGTTCTCGGAGTTGACCAATGTCTTGATAAGCTTATATACTTTAATTCCATGGAACGTAACGATGGCAACCAATGGGATAAAGAAACACAGAATGAAATACACGAGGACGTAAACTCCGAAATTCTCCTTGAATTTACACCTAGTCCCACCCCGTCCTGTCACTAAATTAGCAGTTGAATTGTATAGAATCCATAGAATAACGCATAACCACGCCACATTCCTGGCTGTCAAATGACGTCTGGCAAAGAACGGCTTTAGAAGAGTCAGGTAACGCACCAAAGAAAACAGAGCCAAATGGTAAGCACTGAGTCCGGCTGTCGAAAATATGTTGACGTAGATCAGTTTGCAAATTGCATCCGGCATTTCGGGTATTCGGAACAAATACCAACTGAAACATACACTTGTATCTGCAGACGCCAGACTCAACAATATAATATGTGTAGGTGAGGTTCGCAGACATTTGAGTCGTAAAATAGTCACAATAAGAAACAAATTCCCAATAATACCAATGCATGTCACAATAAAGACAAATGTGCCGATGGAAATGTCTAGTATGTCAATGTTTTCATTGCTACTGTTGGAAAAGCTGTTCAAATTGTTCGCAAAATCGCTCTCGTATTGGTCAGTGTCGACATACTGTTCCTTGTGGTCTGCATCTGACATGTTCAGCATATTTCGTGACAAATTGTGTATAATTTTTCCTTCTGTGACTATTCACAAGCAGATTTTACTTTCAAATCTGATATTTTTAATTGTGTTTCCATGATACGATCGAATGGTCGGTTCAGTGATGAACAGATACAATCTGGTCTGTAAGATCAGAAAGACGTCGATTATTACACTTCAAGTATGACTACATGTATATTCCTTAAATTTCGAATTCTGTTTTTGGACAGGCTGGATATTGTTGACAATAAACTTGTACATTGGAACACGTTCGGAATTGTCTGTGATTCAGCAAGGAAAATATCATTCCCTCCTGCAGTTTAGCTGTCTAGCTGTTCAGCTCAGCTCAGCTTCATTAAGACTAACAACGTATGTCAAGCTGGTTTGGTCACTGAAAAGCGCGAAGCGTACCTTTGTTTTCATGTGAGAAGAGCACTTTTCTGGAGCACTCGTGTCCAATAATTTCTGGTTTCCATGCAATACTGTCCCGCGTTCAGCATAGTTCAGCTCTTCGTAGTTTCACAGTTACCGGTATCGTTAGGTGAGCTCCATCATCCCCAGTTATCAGAACTTCTGCCAGATACAGCATTAAAACTTGTAATAAGCTTGTGATATAAAACTGTGAAGTATCTGTGAAGATTAGGACTAGGACGGTACAATGCATTTAATACTGTCTTAGTTGAGTCAATGGAGAACCTTCTTCCACTAGTGATGTCGTTATTTGCGAAGTACTCGAAACGAGGTGGTAATGAAAGTTCTGTTAATTCTAAATAAACAAAGCGCTATTGTATAGCTTTGTTCGTTTGACGACACACATGCGAGGGGATTTACTGGTCGTGTAATATTATCACGTACAGATTAACCAGAAATACATGTATTTATTCACTGCTGCTTTCGATGAGCTTCCAAACATTAAGCACACCATCAGCAATTATCGTTATTGTCATTTCACTTATTAATTGCAGAAAGCTGTGTGTTAATCGTGCTGATATTTACACATCATGCGATGGATATATGAGTTAATCGGCTATATTTATGAATGAAACCACTAAAGTATTGACACGATTGAAGTCATTGTGTGTGTTTGTTGGCGTCATGAGTTGTGCACTGTCAACCATTAGGTTGAGTGCAGTGAGATCCTGGCATTGAGAATGGTACTGATCAGCAGCACGGATTTGATGTTTGGAACATCATGATATATTGCCGACACCATAGAAACTGTTGACCGCTTCTCTCTTGCAGGAAACTAGAAATATTGATGCATACTATGATTGTTTTTTTCTCTGATTGGTGCTAATACACTTATATGATTTAGGAAATTCTTTAACAGACAACGGCTGAACATTGAATTGCGGACTGGACGCTTGTATCCATAATCTTGATTCTTCAATACATTGTCGTGAAGAGAGAGATCTACAACATGCAATGGTGGCGGATAAATAGAACGGCGTAAGATGAGAAAAAGTGAAACGGTCTCACCAGCTGATTTTACGACTTTATGTAAATTGTACGGGAGACCGAAGACGATATGATAGGATTCGCGGATCTCAATTCCGTTGCTAAGATTGAGAGATGTGGTATGAAAATATATTTGCGAACGAACCGACTGAAAATGGGTAAGTTTGCAAACCTCAGGTCCGGACGACCTCTCATATTAGGAAAAGACAACATGCCCGCAAACTTCAAACGTCCAGGAAGTCATTTAATGAATTAATGTGATTTTTAATACGAAGTTCCCACACCAGTTAACGTAAAGAAAATCACATTCAATCACTAAAATTAAAAAAATTAAGATAAACTAACTAAATAAAAGAGGAAATTAAATTTGAAACGAACAAATTTTCCGGTTTAAAATTCTTGTAATATTGAAAAAAGCATTAGTGAATGCATTAACAGTTATGGTAACTCCTAGCAACGCCTCGGTACACGCGCACATCTCATGATACCGCTTTTCAAAGTGTTTTCGTATCGCTCAAATTTATTATCTGTATATGGTAGGATTCTGCTGGTGGACTGTTAGTCCCCGCGGTCCGCCCTCTGAATATGTCACTCGACAAATATTTGTAGGTTTATTGTTTTGGTGGGAAACTTAAGCCGTACGACGTCGGACATCACAGGTTAGTTTTTCTAGGTTTCTTCAATTTACCAGGTTACCCCATGTTAAGGCATCTCTCCTGTACCGTTACGCAATAACACATTCAACAACACACATATTTGGAATTGTCATGCGGTGCTAGCCGTCGTGCGGTGCTAGTCTTGTTTATTCGTTATTTCTGTTCACACATCTCATTAACGTTTTACATCATTCCTTTCATAACATCAACCATGTTCAATCATAATAAAACAATTCAGTGTACACCATGTTAAATATTAACAGAGTCTTTTACTCAAATCCATGTTAAATACCGCTTTCATGCAGTTATCACAGATCGCATTATTTTATACATCTTTCTTTTCACGACACCAACCATGTTCAATCACATTCTCAATGGAAACAATCCAATGCCCAATTTTAATACCAAACAGGCTATTTTGCTAACCAAGTATTCTAATGGCGCTTCAGCTCACCAAGTATTCTAATAGCTCTTCAGCTCATCAATTATTCTAATGGCTCTTCAGCTCACCAAGTATTCTAATGGCTCTTCAGCTCACCAAGTATTCTAATGGCTCTTCAGCTCATCAGGTATTCTAATGGCTCTTTAGCTCATCAAGTATTTTAATGGCTCTTCAGCTCATCAAGTATTCTAACGGCTGTTCAGCTCACCAAGTATTCTAATGGCTCTTTAGCTCACCAAGTATTCTAATGGCTCTTCGGTTCACCATTCAGCTCACCCAGTATTCTAATGGCTCTTCAGCGCATCTAGCTATGCATATTTGAAATTGCATAATTCAATATATAGTAAAGTCATATTACTAGAATTAATACATTCACGTATACTATTGACAGACAATATGTACAACCGCTTTGTAGACCGAGTATTCTAAGGGCTCTTCAGCCTCAAAAAGCATAATAAATACGATCGCTATATGTTCATTCAAAATGAAAAAGGTCTTCGAACAACATTACCAGAGCTGTTTGCTCACAAGTCGATTTGTTCATTTGACAAATGCATTAGACAAAACCTGTATAATACCGCTTTCAAAAAGACACATTTAAATGCAGCTAAAATGACAAAAACATGGCCATATCGATATGGACAAGTCAATACATCTAGCATATTCTAATGACCATCCAACTATGCATATTCAATATTGCATAAGTCAATATTATATTAAAATCGTATTACTAGCATCATTATATTCACGTATCATATTGGCAAACAAATACATACAACCACTTTATGATTCATCAAGTATTTTAAGGCTCTTCAGCTTCAAAAGCATAATATCACATACGATGGGTATAAGCGCATTCAAAATGAAAAGTGCATCGAACAGTACAAATACTGTTTTCAGTTCACTCCGGTGGTTTTCTACGAAACAAAACCTGTATAACACCACTTCCAAAATAGGGAAAATACAGGGAAAAGATGACAAACCGTCATGTACATATCCGATGTAGACAAATACATACACCAAGTATTTTAATGGCTCTACAGCTCATCCAAATATGCATATTCAATATTTTATCAAAACTCTATCGCTTAGCTACATGCGCATTTTTTTTTGATGGACATGTACAACTGCAAAATGGGCCATCAAGTAATCTAAGGCCCTTCCGGTTCAAAGAAATAATAGCATATACGATGGGTATAATCTCATTCAAAATAAAAAGTGATACGAACAGTGCTACGAGGTACTATTCATTCACAGTCGTTTTACTCAAACGCATCAAACAAAGCATGTATAACACCACTTCCAATAATGAGCGTAAATCCAAGCAAGATGACATAAGCATATGTACATTTTATTTGAATAAATATACCATGTTATTGACCTGAGAAATAAAGATTTCTACATCAACCATATCAGATAGAGACAAATGAATACATCCATTTCCCGCCTTTCGTCTTAACACTGTCGTGGGCTAATGCTTAGCTAACCGCTGACGAGATGGTCTGACTATACAACTGACCTGTATTTAAACCAGAAATCCCCGCGAATGTTATAACAGCTCACTTGACGCCCATCTGTTATAACATTTCACACCTCCACATATGTGATTCTTGCTCCCACAGAAGAAAGTGATTTCGTGCTATTTCCTCTTGTCAAGCGCAAGAAATTATATTTACTCCATTAGACGTCCATGCATGCTAATCCATTAACATATCATGAGTTTTTTTAGCTGATCTGTCATCACAGCTCCCGAGCTAGCGTATCTAATTCCGCTTAAGCCGGTGCTAGGGACCGTGTGGTCACTTCATAATCTCCACATGAACATCGCAATAAAAACGTTTGCTGAGATACTAAGGCTACGTCAGAGAATCCAACGAATTCTAGGGTCTGAATGTTAGGTGACAACGATTACTTTCCTGTGGTGTCATATGGTTGCTTTTTAGTCGTCAGACGTCGTCAATTTTTCCCACCTTTTGCATATCGCTCCAATTCAGTTCGACACATGAAGCGCGTCAGTTGTGTATGTAGATAAACATCTCAGTCGAATGTTATTTGAAAATTATTTAAAAATTGGAAGACACAGTAGCTGAATAACGAATTAGATATGAAACCAGAAGATGAGATATTGCAGGATGCAGCAATGGGGATTGGTTGAGGCTAGAATGTTCCACTCGGATCCGCACCCAGTAAAGATATGGGCCTGTTTGGGAAAGTACGGCAACTGCATGCACCAGGCTGCGCGATGGGTATACCTGCTGTGTTACAGAGGACAGAGTTTCGCCGATGTTTTTTTTTAGCTGAGGAAGATTCTATGTTGCAGCTTCTAACGGCGAAGCTCGAATTTTGCATCATTCATCGCTTGAATACCAGAGTGTGCGGAGTACCAGCAGACACACTTGGCATTGTGTGGGACAGGACAACGGATAGACCAATTTTCATTGTCTATTTTTTCTTTTCTTTTATGGCTGCTCGAATTTTTGTGCTATAAGTGTTGTACGAAAAAGTTATTTTGATTAAGAACGCGAGAATTGCATATGACTACGACTGGCTACAGAGTGCCCGATTACTATTGATAACATGGTGAGTATACATTCCAACAACGTTTTTCTTCTCGACGGCCGTTTTCTGGATGGTTTCGACAATATTCATTTGACGCATATAGATCAGTTGTAGTATAGCAGCAACTTGATCCTCAAAACGGAGAGGGAACATTGAAGAATTCCTGGTTATCTTCCCTGATTCCTGACCTGAAGTGATCTTTGACTCCTGCGCACCATTTGTATCCGGTATCGTGCGCATGCGCATGGGTCGAGGGTCACTTCCCAGCTGGTCAATGTGAACATTGTTGAAAACCGCGGGAAAGTATCAATTACGCGCGCGCTCACTATAGTTACCTCCGCCAGCTTTCGGTTCAATGCTTTAACATTGAGACGGACTGGAAGTATGTTCGAATAATTAAATAATTACACGTAATACATCTTGTATACACCATTGCTATTAGCTAATAACATGAATGCAGCTTCGACATAATCGACCAATGAGATCCGGTGTATCCCTTTATGCGGAATTAAATATTTCTTGTTTATCTATAAACACGTCTCGTTTAACCTATGTGTACCGGCTTACCTCTGTGATCCATTAGTATTTGGTGTGTGAAAAACATCCATTGGTAAACTATTAACAGTTTGACTGGGCTTCGAAGGACACGAAAACGCCCATTTTTCTTGCAGTTGGTGACATGAAGAAATACAAAAAAGGGTTGATGGCACTATTAAGGAAAATAAAATTTGCAGTGTGATTTCCAATGTCTGAAGCCAAAGGTGATAGTTGGACCTGAAATGTATAGACAATAATCACATATATCTCCCAGGGTGTCAAGAACAAAATAGAGGTTAAAGTTATTGCCAACACAGCTCGTCCAGAAACAGTTTTCCTCGAAGTTTCGTTCTCGGAGTTGACCAATGTCTTGCTAAGCTTATAGACTTTAATTCCATGGAACGTAACGATGGCAACCAATGGGATATGTAATATGGAATGAAATACACGAGGACGTAAACTCCGAAATTCTCCTTGAATTTACACCTAGTCCCACCCCGTCCTGTCACTAAATTAGCAGTTGAATTGTACGCATACAGTAGAATCCATAGAATAACACATAACCACACCACATTCCTGGCTGTCAAATGACGTTTGGCAAAGAAGGCTTTAGAAGAGTCAGGTAACGCACCAAACAAAACAGAGCCAAATGGTAAGCACTGAGTCCGGCCGTCGAAAATATGTTGACGAAGATCAGTTTGCAAATTGCATCCGGCATTTCGGATATTCGGAACAAATACCATCTGAAACATACACTTGTATCTGCAGACGCCAGACTCAACAATATAATATAGGTAGGTGAGGTTCGCATTTGAGTCGTAAAATCGTCACAATAGTCACAATAGTCACAATAAGAAACAAATTTCCAATTATACCAATGCATGTCACAATAAAGACAAATATGCCGATGGAAATGTCTAGTATGTCAATGTTTTCATTGCTACTGTTGGAAAAACTACTCAAATTGTTCGCAAACTCGCTCTTGTATTGGTCAATATCGAAATACTGTTCCTTGTGGTCTGCGTCTGACATGTTCAGCATATTTCGTGACAAATTGTGTATAATTTTTCCGTCTGTGACTATTCACAAGCAGATTTTACTTTCAAATCTGATATTTTCAATCGTATTTCCAAGATACGATCGAATGGTCGGTTCAGTGATGAACAGATACAATCTGGCCTGTAAGATCAGAAAGACGTCGATTATTACACTGCAAGTATAGACATGTATATTCCAGAAATTTCGGATTCTGTTTTTGGACAGGCTGGATATTGTTGACAATAAACTTGTACATTGGAACACGTTCGGAATTGTCTGTGAGTCAGCAAGGAAAATATCATTCCCTCCTGCAGTTTAGCTGTCTAGCTGTTCAGCTCCGGTCAGCCTGATTATACTGGTATATTTACCAACAACTTTATATATGCCAAGATGATTCGATCACTGAGAAGCGCGTAGCGTACCTTTGTTTCCATGTGAGAAGAGCACTTTCCTAGAGCACTCGTGCCCAATAAATTCTTGTTTCCATGCAATATTGTCCATATCATAGTTCAGTGCTTCGTAGTTTCGGTTAGATGTAGCTGATGTACGGGTTAGGTACAGTACAGCGGTATCGCTAGGGGGTGTGCTCCACCATCGCCAGTTATCAGAAGCCAGCTATGGCCAGATACAGCATTAAAACACATAAGCTTGCGATATAAACTTTTGAAGTATCCGGAACATATATTAGGAATAGGATGGTACAATGCATTTAATACTGTCTTAGATAAGTCAATGGAAAACCTTCTTTCGCTGGACTACTCTCGGTATTTGCGAAGTACTTGAATAGAGGTTTTAATGGAAGCTATGTTACTTCGAAATAAACATAGCATTATTTGTCTTTGTCGATCTGACGAGACACATGCGAGGGAATTTACTTGTCGTGTAATATTATCACGTACAGATTAACCACAAATACATGTATTTATTTATTTTCGACCATGTTCATTTCATCCAGCCAATTTCTACGTTCCCACTTCGAACCTGCCTTGATTTATCTGACCCCCTTCAGCGTTCAAAATCCGAGGTGTAATTTCGCCAGCTAACGACAGAAGAACCAATCAGAACGTACACATCGATTGCGAGTGAAGTCACATAGAGTGAGATCATCCTCTATTAGCGGCATCCTTCCTCCTAATATGGTGCCCACTAATTAGGTCAGCCAACCAATAACGCTCTTGTGTGACCCATTTCGAATTTCAAATGTTTTCGAGATCAGTGACGTCTCGTGTCTATTTATAAGTTATTTGAACATTGAAGGGGTCCAGATATATCAAGGGAAGTTCGAAGCGGGAACGTAGAAATTGGCTGGATAAAATGAACATGCTTTCGACGAGCTTCCAGACATTAGGCACACCAAAAGCAATTACCGTTATTGTCATTTCACTTATTCATTGCAGAAAGTTGTGTGTTAATCGTGCTGATATTTGCACATGAGATGGATATATGAGTTAATCGGCTATATTTATGAATGAAACCACTAAGGTATTGACACGATTGAAGACATTGTGTGTGTTTGTCGGTGTCAAGAATACTGATCAGCAGCACAGATTTGCTATTTGGAACTTCCTGATATCTTGCCGACATCATAGAAACTGTTGACCGCTTCTCTCTTGCAGGAAACTAGAAATATTTATGCATACTATGAGTGTTTTTTCTTTGATTGGTGCTAATGCACTTATATGATTTAGGAAATTCTTTAACAGACAACGGCTGAATATTTAATGACGGACTGGACGCTTGTATCGATACTCTCGATTCGCCAATACATTAACGTGAAGAGAGAGATCTACAACATGCAATGGTGGTGGATAAATAGACCGGCGTAAGATGACAAAAAGTGGAACGATCTCACTAGCTGGTTTTATGACTTTATGTAAATTGTACGGGAGACCGAAGACGATATGATAGTATTCTGGGATGTATCCATTTATATCCTGACTCCGTTACACAGATCGAGAGATGTGGTATGAAAATATATTTGCGACCGGACCGACTGGAAATGGGAAAGTTTGCAAACCTCAGGTCTGGACGACCTCTCATATTAGGAAAAGACAACATACTCACAAACTTCAAATGTCCAGGAAGTTATTTAAGGATTTAATGTGATTTATAATTTGAAGTTCACACCCCATGCAGTTAACGTAAAGAAAATCACAGTCAATCACTAAAATTAAAATAATTAAGATAAACTAAGTAAATAAAGGAGGAAATTAAATGTGAGACGAACAAATTCTTCCGTTTAATTCTTGTAATATTGAAAAAACATTAGTGAATGCATTAACAGTTTTCGTAACTCCTAGCAACGCCTCGGTGCATGTGCGCCTCAAGCAGTTTTCCGTTCGACACATGAGACACATCAGTTGTGTATGGAGATAAACATCTCAGTCGGATGTTATTTGAAAATTATTTGAAAATTGAAAGACACAGTAGCTGAATAACGAATTAGATATGCCTTTGCTCAGCACTGGTTTTGACACAAGTGAAAAAAAATTCACCGGTTACATTTAATAGAGATGATATGTTAGCACGGATGAAATGTTGAACTTTTACTGCAGAAAATTGTAACTCCCGCTTATAGTCTAGGTTAGTAAATGATAGTATCCTCTCCCAGGAATATCTTCTCGCAACCAGTCGGGCCGCTGACTATCATAGTAAATGGATGTTCTGATGCTCTTGAGTGAGCCATAGATCGAGTCTCCCGCTTGTGCTTATGCGGATGTTCTGATATTATTGGTTGAGTCACGGTTGTGATAGGCTGAGTCCCAAGTTGGTATATAAATTGATGTCTGATCAGGTTATCTGCACGCGTGAATGTTTTCTGACACACCGTACACTTGTTCGTCATGTTGAGGCTTTACTGCCAAGACGTAGACTAATTCTGATATAATTTCTCTCTATATTTTATACTATACAGTATATCCTTCTCCTGCTCCTCTTTACAGCCGTCTCACCAGCGAATAGTCATTAATATTCTCCAAGAACTCGACCTTAAATAAGATGCGGAGATGCCTATTCGATAAGTTCATTGATAGCGTTAGTATCATAAACGACTATGAGGAAAGCAGTGACAGTGAGGTCTGCAAAAACATCCGAAAGCCTCCAGTAGAAATATTAGTAGATAAACATTGAATGGTAGACTAGATGCGGAAAAGATAGCCACAACAAAGGCGATTTATTCAAATAAGCCGATGATACTTTTCTCTCATTATTTATAAAGCAATGCTATGAGCTGATGAATAAAGCGATTATCTTTTAATCATTGTAAGTTCGATCGTGTTGAAACATGTACAGCTAAATACAGGTTAAATATAGAAAATGTATGTGCAGAAGAAATAGATATCAGTGTACGCACATCTAGTGCGAGTGAAGTTCATGCGGTATTGATCCGAATCCCAGAACCGTATATATTCTGATTACTGATAGACTCGATCGTTTCTGGTATACCTTGGGCAATGTACATATATACACTAAACGGTATATTAATTAATGAATTACACGTAGGTCACTGGTAATACATCTTGTATACAGCGTTGATATTCGCTAATAACATGAATGTAGCTTCTAGTCCCTTTTATGTGTTTCGAACTCTCTTTTCTCTATCCGGTGGTGCTGAATTCAGTCTTCTAAACCCTCATTTAATCTCTCTCTCCTGGGTATCCAATGGCGTAAGTTAAATCTCAGTAGCCCTTCCCTTTCCAAAGATATAGAGATTTTAATGAATTTCGGAAAAATAAACCTATTTTTTGTGAGAAACGAGATATCTAGGCTTTACGCGTATAATTACAGATTCTAAAGCAGAACGAGTATATCTTAATGAACTTTACGGAGAAAATATCCGTCTTACCCTAGTAAGGGTAATAGAATCATCCATGCGAGACGAAGTATATATATAACAGGGTCAAACACCGCCACAGCTGTCCTCGGGCTACAACGTTCTATATTTAAACCGCGCTATTTAGCTTTCTTATGAATCGCGGACGTGGTGACCCCTCGGGCTATGGATACAGTCCGCTGAACAGAGGAACACAGTAAATACCTCTCGGGCTATGGACATGGTTCGGTGGGCAGATTATAACCTTGAACACCGCAACCCTCGGGCTATAGACGCGGGTCGGTGAGCACCTATATGTTCTATCATTAGACGATCTAGGCACCGCGTTGACCTCGACCTATTATGACGTCGTGCTGACCTACTGCTCCTAGAATACGGGGGCCTGGACCGTGACCCCCGGGTTATAAATACGGTCCGCTGAGCAGACGAACACCGCAAACACTATGGCTATGGACGCGGTTCAATGAGCACCTATAGGTTCTATCAATAGACGATGACCTTGAACATCCCTGTTCTATATATATAGATGACTCTTCGACCTACCTATGATGTCGCGCTGACCTACTGACCTAAAACACCTGCACCTGGCCCAGAACCATCGTTTTCTATTCTATATATAGATGACTCCTCGACCTACTTATGACGTCATGCTGACCTACTGACCTAGATTCCCTGCTCCGTGGTCAAGACCTTCGTGTTATATCTACTGCATTATCGTTAGACATTTATCTCGGGGTTCCATAGCTCTTCCATGCTTTCATAGTCAATTTCTTACACGTTGAGGAAGAAACACTACAGGGTTGGAAGTGCATGTAGTTACAAATGGTTACACCTCACATGTCCCCGACATAATCGACCAATGAAATCAGGTGTTACCGTTTATGCGGAATTAAATATTTCTTAACAAACACGTCTCGTTTAACTTATATGTACCGGTTTATATCTGTGATCCATTAGTGTTTGGTGTGTGAAAAACATCCATTGGTAAACTATTCACAGTTTGACTGGGCTTTGAAGCACACGAAAACGCCTTTTTTCTTACAGTTGGTGACATGAAGAAATACAAGAAAGGGTTGATGGCACTATTAAGGCAAACCAAATTTGCAGTGTGACCTCCAATGTCTAAAGCTAAAGGTGATAGTTGGACCTGAAATGTATAGACAATAATCATATATATCTCCCAGGGTGTCAAGAACAAAACAGAGGTTAAAGCTATTGCCAACACAGCTCGTCCAGAAATAGTTTTTCTCGAAGTTTCGTTCTCGGAGTTGACCAATGTCTTGCTAAGCTTATAGACTTTAATTCCGTGGAACGTAACGATGGCTACCAATGGGATAAAGTAACAGAGAATGAAATACACGAGGACGTAAACTCCGAAATTCTCCTTGAATATACACCACCTAGTCCCACTTCGTCCTGTCACTAAATTAGCAGTTGAATTGTACGCATACAGTAGAATCCATAGAATAACACATAACCAGGCCACCTTCTTGGCTGTCAAATGACGTCTGGCAAAGAACGGCTTTAGAAGAGTCAAATAACGCACCAAAGAAAACAGAGCCAAATGGTAAGCACTGAGCCCGGCCGTCGAAAATATGATGACGAAGATCAGTTTGCAAATTGCATCCGGCATTTCGGGTATTCGGAACAAATACCAACTGAAACATACACTTGTATCTGCAGACGCCAGACTCAACAATATAATATATGTAGGTGAGGTTCGCAGACATTTGAGTCGTAAAATAGTCACAATAAGAAACAAATTCCCAATTATACCAATGCATGTCACGATAATGAGAAAAATGTTCACGCCGTTGAGCATATCTAGTATATGGCTGTTGTCGTTGCTACTGTTGTAACGACTGCTAAAATTGTTCGCCAAATCGCTCTCGTATTGGTCAATGTCGACATACTGTTCCTCGTAGTCTGCGTCTGACATGTTCAGCATATTTCGTGACAAATGGTGTATAATTTTTCCTCCTGTGACTATTCACAAGCACAGTTTACCTTCAAATCTGATATTTTCAATCGTATTTCCAAGATACGATGGAATGGTCGGTTCAGTGATGAACAGATATAATCTGGTCTGTAAGATCAGAAAGATGTCGACACTTCAAGTATGGATACATGTATATTCCTTAAATTTCGGATTCTGTTTTTGGACAGGTTTGATATTGTCGACAATAACATTGTACATTGGAACACGTTCAGAATTGTCTGTGATTCAGCAAGAAAAAAATATCGTTCCCTCCTTCAGTTTAGCTGTCTAGCTGTTCAGCTCAGCTCAGCTTCATTAAGACTAACAACGTATGTCAAGCTGATTTGGTCGCTGAGAAGCGCGTAGCGTACCTTTGTTTTCAGGTGAGAAGAGCACTTTTCTGGAGCACTCGTGTCCAATAAATTCTGGTTTCCATGCAATACTGTCCCACTTTCAGCATAGTTCAGCTCTTCGTAGTTTCACAGTTACCGGCAACGTTAGGTGAGCTCCATCACCCCCAGTTATTATAACTCAACTTCTGCCAGATACAGCATTAAAACTTGTAAGAAGCTTGTGATATAAACCTGAATTATCCGTGAACATATATTAGGACTAGGATGGTATAATGCATTTAATACTGTTTTAGTTGAGTCAATGGAGAACCTTCTTCCACTAGTGATGTCGTTATTTGCGAAGTACTCGAAACGAGGTGGTAATGAAAGTTCTGTTAATTCTAAATAAACAATACGCTATTGTATAGCTTTGTTCGTTTGACGACACACATGCGAGGGGATTTACTGGTCGTGTAATATTATCACGTACAGATTAACCAGAAATACATGTATTTATTCACTGCTGCTTTCGATGAGCTTCCAAACATTAGGCACACCATCAGCAATTATCGTTATTGTCATTTCACTTATTAATTGCAGAAAGCTGTGTGTTAATCGTGCTGATATTTACACATCATGCGATGGATATATAAGTTAATCGGCTATATTTATGAATGAACCCACTAAAGTGTTGACACGATTGAAGTCATTGTGTGCGTTTGTTGGTGTCATGAGTTGTGCACTGTCAACCATTAGGTTGAGTGCAGCGAGATCCTGGCATTGAGAATGGTACTGATCAGCAGCACGGATTTGATATTTGGAACATCATGATATATTGCCGACATCATAGAAACTGTTGACCGCTTCTCTCTTGCAGGAAACTAGAAATATTGATGCATACTATGATTGTTTTTTTCTCTGATTGGTGCTAATGCACTTATATGATTTAGGAAATTCTCTAACAGACAACGGCTGAACATTGAATTGCGGACTGGACGCTTGTATCCATAATCTTGATTCTTCAATACATTGTCGTGAAGAGAGAGATCTACAACATGCAATGGTGGCGAATAAATAGAACGGCGTAAGATGACAAAAAGTGAAACGGTCTCACCAGCTGATTTTACGACTTTATGTAAATTGTACGGGAGATCGAAGACGATATGATAGGATTCCCGGATCTCAATTCCGTTACGAAGATTGAGAGATGTGGTATGAAAATATATTTGCGAACGAACCGACTGAAAATGGGTAAGTTTGCAAACCTCAGGTCCGGACGACCTCTCATATTAGAAAAAGACAACATTCCCGCAAACTTCAAACGTCCAGGAAGTTATTTAATGAATTAATGTGATTTTTAATACGAACTTCCCACACCAGTAAACGTAAAGAAAATCACATTCAATCACTAAAATTAAAAAAATTAAGATAAACTAACTAAATAAAAGAGGAAATTAAATTTGAAACGAACAAATTTTCCGGTTTAATTCTTGTAATATTGAAAAAAGCATTAGTGAATGCATTAACA
This sequence comes from Hanleya hanleyi, assembly GCA_036873755.1. Taxonomy (NCBI): domain Eukaryota; kingdom Metazoa; phylum Mollusca; class Polyplacophora; order Lepidopleurida; family Hanleyidae; genus Hanleya; species Hanleya hanleyi. Next base: position 27,227 of record JAVTVY010000203.1, read on the forward strand.
GTTATGGTAACTCCTAGCATCTCCTCGGTACACGCGCACATCTCATGATACCGCTTTTCAAAGTGTTTTCATATCGCTCAAATTTATTATCTGTATATGGTAGGATTCTGCTGGTGGACTGTTAGTCCCCGCGGTCCGCCCTCTGTACATGTCACTCGACAAATATTTGTAGGTTTATTGTTTTGGTGGGAAATTTAAGCCGTACGACGTCGGACATCACAGTTTAGTTTTTCTAGGTTTCTTCAATTTACCAGGTTTCCCCATGTTAAGGCATCTCTCCTGTACCGTTACGCAATAACACATTCAACAACACACATATTTGGAATTGTCATGCGGTGCTAGCCGTCGTGCGGTGCTTATTCGTGTTTATTCGTTATTTCTGTTCACAAATCTCATTCACGTTTTACATCATTCCTTTCATAACATCAACCATGTTCAATCATAATAAAACAATTCAGTGTACACCATGTTAAATATTAACAGGGTCTTTTACTCAAATCCATGTTAAATACCGCTTTCATGCAGTTATCACAGATCGCATCATTTTATACATCTTTCTTTTCACAACACCAACCATGTGCAATCACATTCTCAATGGAAACAATCCAATGCCCAATTTTAATACCAAACAGGCTATTTTGCTAACCAAGTATTCTAATGGCGCTTCATCTCACCAAGTATTCTAATAGCTCTTCAGCTCATCAATTATTCTAATGGCTCTTCAGCTCACCAAGTATTCTAATGGCTCTTCAGCTCACCAAGTATTCTAATGGCTCTTCAGCTCATCAAGTATTCTAATGGCTCTTTAGCTCATCAAGTATTTTAATGGCTCTTTAGCTCACCAAGTATTCTAACGGCTGTTCAGCTCACCAAGTATTCTAATGGCTCTTTGGCTCACCAAGTATTCTAATGGCTCTTCGGTTCACCATTCAGCTCACCCAGTATTCTAATGGCTCTTCAGCGCATCTAGCTATGCATATTCGAAATTGCATAATTCAATATATAGTAAAGTCATATTACTAGAATTAATATATTCACGTATACTATTGACAGACAATATGTACAACCGCTTTGTAGACCGAGTATTCTAAGGGCTCTTCAGCCTCAAAAAAGCATAATATATACGATCGCTATATGTTCATTCCAAATGAAAAGGTCTTCGAACAACATTACAAGAGCTGTTTGCTCACAAGTCGATTTGTTCATTTGACAAATGCATTAGACAAAACCTGTATAATACCGCTTTCAAAAAGGCACATTTGAATGCAGCTAAAATGACAAAAACATATCGCCATATCAATATGGACAAGTCAATACATCTAGCATATTCTAATGACCATCCAACTATACATATTCAATATTGCATAAGTCAATATTATATTAAAATCGTATTACTGGCATCATTATATTCACGTATCCTATTGGCAAACAAATACGTACAACCTCTTTATGTGTCATCAAGTATTCTAAGGCTTTTCAGCCTCAAAAGCATATATCACATACGATGGGTATAAGCGCATTCAAAATGAAAAGCGCATCGAACAGTACAAATACTGTTTTCAGTTCACTCCGGTGGTTTTCTACCAAACACAACCTGTATAACACCACTTCCAAAATAGGGAAAATACAGGGAAAAGATGACAAACCATCATGTACATATCCGATGTAGACAAATACATACACCAAGTATTTTAATGGCTCTACATCTCATCCAAATATGCGTATTCAATATTTTATCAAAACTCTATCGCTTAGCTACATGTACATGCGCATTTTTTTTGATGGACATGTACAACTGCAAAATGGGCCATCAATTAAGCTAAGGCCCTTCCGGTTCAAAGAAGTAATATCATATACGATCGGTATAATCTCATTCAAAATAAACAGAGCTACGAACAGTGCTACGAAGTACTATTCATTCACAGTCGTTTTACTCAAACGCACCAAACAAAGCATGTATAACACCACTTCCAATAATGAGCGTAAATCCAAGCAAGATGACATAAGCATATGTACATTTTATTTGAATAAATATACCATGTTATTGACCTGAGAAATAAAGATTTCTAGATCAACCATACCAGATAGAGACAAATGAATACATTCATTACCCGCCTTTCGTCTTAACACTGTCGTGTGTTAATGCTTAGCTAACCGCTGACGAGATGGTCTGACTATACAACTGACCTCTATTTAAACCAGAAATCCCCGCGAATGTTATAACAGCTCACAGGACCCTCATCTGTTATAACATTTCACACCTCCACATATGTGATTCTTGCTCCTACAGGAGAAAGTAATTTCGTGCTATTTCCTCCTGTCAAGCGCAAGAAGTTATATTTACTCCATTAGGCGTCCATGATGCTCATCCATTAACATATCATGAGTTGTTTTAGCTGCTATGTCATCACAGCTCTCGAGCTAGCGTATCTAATTCCGCTTAAGCCGGTGCGAGGGACCGTGTGGCTACTTCATAGTCTCGACATGAACACCGCAATACAAACGTTTGCTGAGATACTAAGGCTACGTCCGAGAATCCAACGAATTCTAGGGCCTGAATGCTAGGTGACAACGATTACTTCCTAGTCATATGGTTGCTTCTTAGTCGTCGGACGTCGTCATTTTTTCCCACCTTTTGCATATCGCTCCAATTCAGTTCGACACATGAAGCGCATCAGTTGTGTATGGAGATAAACATCTCAGTCGGGTGTTATTTGAAAATTATTTAAAAATTGGAAGACACAGTAGCTGAATAACGAATTAGATATGAAACCAGAAGATGAGATATTGCAGGATGCAGCAATGGGGATTGGTCGAGGCTAGGTTGTTCCACTCGGATCCGGACCCGGTAAAGGGCCTATTTGGGAAAGTACGGCAACTGCATGCACCAGGCTGCGCGATGGGTATACAGAGGACAGAGTTTCGCAGATGTTTGTTTTTTTAGCTGAGGAACATTCCATGTTGCAGCTTCTACCGGAGTTTTCATTCATTTAAATATATATATATATATATTATATGGCGAAGCTCGAATTTTGCATCATTCATCGCTTGAATACCAGAGTGTGCTGTGTACGAGCAGACACACTTGGCATTGTGTGGGACTGGACAACGGATAGACCATCTTTTCTTTTATGGTAGCTCGAATTTTTGTGCTATTAGTGTAGTACGAAAAAGTTGTTTCGATTAAGAAAGCGAGAATTGCATATGACTACGACTGGCTACAGAGTGCTCGATTACTATTGACAACATGGTGAGTATACATTCCAAGCCAACAACGTTTTTCTTCTCGATGGTCGTTTTCTGGATGGTTTCGACAATGTTCCTGACGCATATAGATCAGTAATAGTATAACAGCAACTAGACCCACAAAAGGGAGAGGGAACATTGAAGAATTCCTGGTTATCTTCCCTGATTCGTGACCTGAAGTGATCTTTGACTCCTGCGCACTATTGCATCCGGTATAATGCGCATGCGCAGGGGTCGAGGGTCACTTCCGGTACGAATCAAGGGAGATAACCAGGAATTGTTCAAACAGAGTTACCTCCCCCTTTGGTGGTCAAGTTGCTGTTATACTACTACTTTGTTCCTTCTCCAATTTCCGCTGAATTCCCACATTCCTCTCGCATTGAACGTCCTCTTTCTCCATTAGATATCAAGCCACTATGGTAGTGTAGTTCGTCAAGTCCGTGAAAGAGTTTGTCACTTCCGGCAGAGGGAGTTCCGTTTCTGGAGAGAATTGCATCTCTTCTCAAGTTCACGATGAGAGATTGAGTAATGGCGTTACCTTCGAATACTAGCGTGTCATTCTATATCCATTGTTAGTTTTTAGGAGTGTCCATAAATCCATCGCTTTCCCATTCATTTTTTTGGAAATGTGTGCAGTAGAATAAAAAGTATTATATCTTTGTCGGTGTCGTCTCTTTCAACAACATATTCGATAGAATCAGACTTACAATCGATGGTATGGTAGCGTCATTAACACCCACTAACATACAATCATATTCCACCTTATGTAGTATATTGGAGCGATATTAGATACGTTAGCTCGGGAGCTGTAATGCCAGATCAGCGTGAATGTCTGATGGAGTAAACGCCTCAACATGGGGTAACCTGGTAAATGCAAGATAACCCAGGGAAACTAATTATGCTCGACGTCGTACGGCTTAAAGAATGTGTGATGGTTACCCGAGAATAACTCCCTCGGACACTGGCGTGTGTATATCTATTGTCCAGGCCGGGTCAGCTGCCCTTTATGACGTCAAATGCACAGTCGACTCTGTGCTATTTTGGTACGTTCTATTTTTAAATGAACAGGTTTCCTCGACAGTAAACGTTTTTGTAGGCCAGTCGTACAGAATTATTCGTTTCGGTGGAAATTCCATTTTTATCCCATTTTCAAACAATACAAAAGGATTAGTTATTACTCAATGTATCATATATTAACTCGCAACCGTCTTTTAGTTAAATAATTTGCGATCATGTAAAATTATTGCTGTTTCAAAAGTAACTTCTTTTAACGAGCTACGTCATTGTAATGTTGCAAATCGAACTTGTCGTAGAATATCTGGTAGTATGGCACAACGGGAACTTGACCCCGCCTCGGGCTGGTCATCATCGGCTACGGCTGTAGGCGCTTCGATGGTCTCATCATTCGCAGATTTCAAATCTACACAGTATATAACCCTACATTGAGGGCATAATAGTCCCTCAGTGTTGACTGCAAAGTCACTTCTGCGTTTTACCCACTCTAACTGTGAACCAAATATTTTTCTGGTCTGGCCTGGACGCGTATTCTTATACACTTCGACTTGTTGAATGGTACATTACTGTTCATAGTGAGAACTATAATGATTCTTAAATATAACGAGAACAGTTCAGGAAAATACACATGAAGTTCCCTCGTTTTTTATACATGGGAAGTATTGCTGACCCATGAAACTAAACCCATTCAGTTACGGTGGATTGGACATGTTATGAGTGTGCTGCAATAAGGGTCGAGTTGTAGTAGTGAATGCAAAAATGTGTATACACAGTTATATCTATATTTTATTAACTGAATATCACTGAAGATTGTTTCACATAACATAAATAAATCCAAATGTTAAATATTGGAAAGAAAGAATAAGAAAATAGGAAGAAAATTTTTCTGATCCAAATGTGAATCTAACTCATAGCTCAACAAACTGGTCAGCACACTGTTTTTGAAAGCGAGCAGCCTAACAACTGGACTACGACGACGTCTACTTCAAAAGCATTTTTATTTGCTCACATAACGTTTCTGGTAGAATACAAGCGAAGCATTTGCACAATTTTTAATTTTGATGAAATATGACACCTCAAACCAGAATGATATTACAACTGATTGTAACACTAACCATTGTGATAATATATACACACAAATTGTTTTGGTTTGAGGTGTCATATTTTATATATGAAGGGAAATCCCTTCAGAAAATGTCCCTAAAATGTCGAAAGAGTACATTCGACCGTTTTCAAACTTGAATAAATCCAGTTTAGAGCAATTGACAATCACCATTTCGCATGATATGAAACTTCAGCATTTTTACAGCACATAAACAATAACTTTCACCCGTTTCACTTTCAAACGAAAATCATGTTCAATACCGTCACGTCCGAGAGAGTTATTCTCGGGTAACCATCACACATTCTTCCCCACCAAAACAATAAATCTACATATATTTATTCTCGTGTCATTGATTACGAGTAGTATCTGCTCGGTTTTCGGTATAATAGTCTTCTTCTTTAGCTTTTTCACAGTTCAACTCGCGAGAGATTTACAGTCTCCACATGAATAGCTGCAACAAAAGCGCGGCTGAGATACTAAGGCTACGTCCGAGAAACCGCCGTATTCTCGGGTCTGAATGTTAGATGTCGACGAATGTTTTCCTGTAGAGTCATTGGGCCAATTTTTCCCACCTCTTGCATATCGCTCAAATTGAATGACTGTTTGATACTATCTCAGATGATTTGTATCTCTAAATTGCTGGACGAGTGCCAACTGGTGTTTATCTCGGCAACTTGAAACCAACTTCCGAGGTCTTTATTCCGATTCAGACATGCACAATCGAATATCTATTACGAAATTCTATTAAATTAGCTTAAATATGTTAGTGTATGCCTTACACATTGATCAAAACAATTTTTGAATGAGGCGTCACTTCCCAGCTGGTCAATGTAAACATTATTTAAAACCGCGGGAAAGTATCAATTACGCGCGCGCTCAATATAGTTACCTCCGCCAGCCGACAACGTCACAGCTCTACAGGTATTCGCCGGTGTTTATCGGGAATTCAACACCACTTTCGCTACAATGCTTTAACATTGAGACGGACTGGAAGTATGTTCGAATAATTAATGAATTAAACGTAATACATCTTGTATACAGCATTGATATTAGCTAATAACATGAAGGCAGCTTCGACATAATCGACCAATTTCTTGTTTATCTACAAACACGTCTCGTTTAACTTATGTGTACCGGTTTACCTCTGTGATCCATTAGTGTTTGGTGTGTGGAAAACAACCGTTGGTAAACTATTCACGATTTGACTGGGCTTTGAAGCACACGAAAACGCCTTTTTTCTCACAGTTGGTGACATGAAGAAATACAAGAAAGGGTTGATGGCACTATTAAGGTAAATACAATTTGCAATGTTACCGCCAATGTCATAAGCCAAAGGTGATAGTTGGACCTGAAATGTATAGACAATAATCACATATATCTCCCAGGGTGTCAGGAACAAAATAAAGGTTAAAGCTATTGCCAACGCAGCTCGTCCAGAAACAGTTTTTCTCGAAGTTTCGTTCTCGGAGATGACCAATGTCTTGCTAAGCTTATAGACTTTAGTTCCATGGAACGCAACGAT
>JAVTVY010000204.1:0-35755 GCA_036873755.1 Hanleya hanleyi
TAATAATAAACATGTAAAACCTCAACCAGAATATAAGTAAAGAACAATGATCGGTGAAGAACTGAAGCATTCAGAATAGTTGATAAAATTTCAGCAATCTACAATAAATTGTCTATCGTACTACATTTGGACATTTTACTGAACCCCGCCATCGCCCAGTAGCTACCCCCCCTGAAGGAAACAGACAGACTTACACATGCTGTTATTAATTTTATGTTTTTGGTTGAATGCCCTTATCAATCACCCTGATTCCATCGCTAACCTGTTAAGTTCTGGCCTTCCGACAACCAACTTTTTGGTCTCATTTTGGAAGCCAAATACTCCTTTTCAAACTTTTTATTCTATTAGGTTATCCATAATGACTTCAATGCCATCCGACGAAGTTTCTGGACATTTCGACTAAAACTGCGGTCGTAGGCTCCGGCGAAACAAACAAACAAGCAAACAGAGATGGTTGATAATTTTATATCAATACAGAAGCAGAGCAGACATAATTTTCTTTTGCCGTTGTTAACATGCCTAATAAGCTTATGTATATTAGATGTCATGACAAAAATAAACTGCGTTTGTCTTGTTCATCCAACCGAACGGCACATCTCGAAGATCTCCACGTGTTCTTTTGTTGTGCTATGCTGCTAACATTATCACTGCTTTTCTTGAATGTCACTTCTCTTCTATATTTATTTCTCTCCGTGTCGAGATTCATAGTATCGGCCCATCTTTTAGTACAAACGTACTATTTTGTTAACCTTCCTGTTGAATGTATATATACAATGACAACTGCTTACAGATACATGCAGTGCCATGCCTGGCATAATTATTGAACCACATAAGAATTAATGAAACATGCAGCATCGTTAGAAAATTTAATATCGTATGTACTTCTGTATTTTAACACATGCACGATCGTTAGAAAATTAAATATCGTATGTGTTTCTGTATTTTAACCATGTATTTCATTACAATCATGTAATTCATATCGATAAAGGTATTCAAATCCAGTCGGTATTTTTGACTAGCTTAATATTTTTACGCAAATTTTCTTTTGACTTCTGCTTGCTTATTGAATGTCACCTGCTTGTGTGATGTATACTTTCCATACACTGTTGATAGTCGGGGTTTATTCCAAAAGCTCAGATTAATAAAGTCAACATCAACCCTGACATAAGCATACACTCCAATGTGAGTTTGAAGCTGCTCGGTATACTCAATTTACAAAACCCAATCCATTTATTTTATGTAGGCATCTACACATTTTGTGCTTCTTATATTTGGTAATCTTTGTGTCCCTTTTCATATATTTTTCTATTGAAGCCAAGGACGGGCACTTGTCCCCAATGTGAAGAAAGGTGCCCTAGCTGGGTTAGAAGATAAGAACCGGACACTAAGCCACCGGACATTCTTAGCCTCCACACCGGATCTAACGTATATATTCAAGAATAAGGATGAATCATGTCTAATGTTCAGGTAAAACGATATGAACAAACTTTACCTGACCCTGATGTAAGTTCTCGAAGAAATGGCAGAATTCCCGTTACACGTCATCACGCGTTCAGTCAAGAAACAGAAAATGAGATTTGCCAGTTTTGCTGACATGACTGCTCGGAAGATTCTTTTTTTTTATGAGTATACGGCAATCAGTTTGTATTTAACTCTTATGTAATGAGCCTGTCATATCTCGTTAATGAGAGCTAAAAGTTTACCCCCACTGCATTGCGATTCGAGCATAGAGACGTAAAAAGATTTTAGCTGCAAATAGTGATTTAGAGGGCTTACACGTAGCAAAATAATGGCCGGCAATGCTAGCTATTTCTCCCATATTTATTTTCGATGGTATATGTGATAGAGATGAATCTCGCGTTTTCTTTCCAGCCTACTGTCATCCATCGCCATGCAAGCGGAAGTGTAAATTAGAATAACATTTATTCCGCTCGTTTCAATTTGGCCAAGTGCCAAGTGGCATTCTTCTGATAACACCCAATTACGGCGGACACCATCACCACCGCGCTAATACAACCGAACAGACGTGTCTGCAGCTCTTTATTGTGGATAAATGAGTTGACTTAATTGCATACGTCATGAAATGATGTAGAAGTTGATTGGGGTTAAATTACGTAGATACCCGTGCTTATATGAAGAATTAACAACAGATACTTTAACCGTCAAATTATCATTGGAGATGTTGAGATGGAGATGACAAGACATCAATTTGACAAGACTTGAGATGCTCTCTGTTAAAATCAGTGTCATTGGAGCTTTGTAACTAGTAAACATGGCCTGGTCGGCGTTGGGCCTCTGGAATATGTGTTCCGAATAAGAACATGCATTCGATTTGGCCGTTTCTTATATCTAAAGTTCATCATTTTCCAACAGATGACTTGATAGGACAATTACATCATGGCTATTAAATATTTGTATATAATATACAAGCCGGTACTAGTTGTCGTATAGACATGCTAACAAAATGTCCATTGAACAGCTACAATAAAAGCGTGGCTGAGATATGAATCATCCCAAGGATAAGTTTCTGTTCTAAGGTTTGTTAGTGAGTCATACTGACAGGGTTAAGACAGTATTGTCTACAACGTTTTTTGAATGTAGTCCCGATCTGACACATTCTAGATTGTGTTTCCAAGATATTACACGAACAATTGATTAAGTGTCCTATTTTGGTCAAAACTAGATCGGAAACAGTAAACTGATATTGTTGCATATTATTAGCTAGCGAAATTATTGTTACATAGTTGTTCAGTGAAACCACTGTTCAGCGACAAAAAGCAGCTAGCGAAGTTTCCAATGAAACAATTACAGTCAAAAATCACCCCAGGCGTGAGTGATGCTTTTTAATTCCTCCAGCGGCATATTTTATGTTATCTCAAACATTATTTCACGCTTAACCAAGTGGCACTTAGTTCGTTATGGATCATGGCTTGATAAACCCAGTCGACTTGGATAATCTCAATGATACAATTGTGAATTATTTAATAACTTCATTGTGGCGTATGATTTGATAGGCCAAGCCCTGCTACATCGAGTGCTTATACAATGATGCGTGAAATTTAACATACGATACATAGTCGTGGACAAGGAACAAAACGAACGATTCGTACCTCCACCTGCTCATTTGATCAGATTACAACAGTGAGTCATTAAGTATATCATAAATAGTAACATTTTGAAAACCTTAACATCCGTCATGTCATATTACAATCATTGCAAGTAAGCTCGTATGTCCGTACATTAAATTGCGTTTCTGTGCTGGAAGGTATACATATTCTCTTCGGTGACTCGGTCGCATGTATGCATCCCACACTATCACGATACGTCTTTGAGCAATCTTTTCCCTTCATAATTTGAAATCGAATATCATTGATAGTAATAGTAATAGGCTAAAAAATAAAATATATAATGCGAATATTCAAAGGTGTGTTCTCCATGATGTATTTTGTAAAAAAAAAATATACAGAATTATTTGTTGCATTTATGCAACGCGATAGATTATGGCATATTCAGTGTAAGAGCTTCGGGCATAAATCAATTAACTCCTGTATCGAGTCCAGTGTGTTTAACGAAATGGGTTTGATACATCAAATTATTTCATTACAGAACGTAAGGTTTACTGATGTGCAGAAGTCACACGCTGTTCATCTACCGTGCCATTAATATTGCTAGACTTTCATTATAATTAATGAACGCATCGACGCTACCATGGACGTTATGAGCTTACATGTATAAGCTCATCGGTGTTTTATTCTTTCGGTTCCGCCAGTTTTCACCAAATTTCTGGATATTACAAATAATAATCGACGAGAAATCTAGTAGTTATCTATCTGATCGAATCAATCGAATGAAACGCGAGGGAGAAAAGTTTATCAAAAAGTAACACTAAAACTGGGTATCATTTCTTACCGAAGTGAGGTATTCGTGGACTCATATACATGCAATCGTATATGCATGAAATCAACGTCATCTTCTGGGGTCAAACGAAGCCTTCTAGGAGATTTTAGTGGTTTCCCTGTTGTTTAATTATAACATGATATTTGGTGCGATAACATGGATGCCTTGAATCCGAATCTTATATTTTCCAACATTATTTTGACAGATTGCATCCTTTTCTAGCAGCACGTTACGGAAAAAGTCATGGGTGATGAATCCTGATATGGTCGACTTGCGACGAAAGGTGTTCATGCGTCGGATGCAGACCGAGGCACGCATTAACAAGTAAGAAAACTGACCATTACTTCTATTGGCCGTACATACATTCGCCAGATGGTAGCCCGAGGAACACTGCATCTACTGCAAAACACAGTGCGATGTTTTCACCCTTCGAAAACAAATTACCCAGAACTCCGAATCCTATAGAAACCGACAAGATAGAGCTACTCCAGTTGTTTACATGCTCAAACGTCCATTAATGTCTATTTGACATGAACAACCGAACTTCAAAGCTGTTTTGGGCAGGCGAAATCACCAGGGGCGGTTAATGAAATCTAGCACTAAATTCCACGCCCACTGTGTTCAATTTGAATCCAACCGCACATTTTGAATGCACAGTTTTGCACATGGCAGTGTGACTAACGTCACAGGACCTACGAAGTAGGGCCTACGAAGTAGGGTAGGCTTTAGGACTCCGTTGCTCACTGAACTCTTGGAAATCCCCCGCCTCAAGTTGAAATCCTGCCTATATTAAGATGAGCACAGCCCAAGTCAAAATCACCAGTGATTTTCATCAAAAATCACCAGAAATATTCATCAAAAATAGATCAGCTCAGAACTTGCTGGTAACAGTCCCCTAATGCACCTTCATGCAAAAAATCAAGGATCTAATGTCAACGGTTCTCCTTATTTTACCGACGAAATGATTCGGATGGACTCACTCACTCACTCAATCACTGACTACCGGACAATTTGCAGATGGTAGCCTACTTCGTAGGAACAACCGCACTTTTTGAATGTACAGTTTTGCACAACTGCGAACTGTTTTCATATGATTTGCCCATTTTAACGAGGAAAATAATCTCTAGATCACTCTTTTTAACGCTAGGTCTTTCATGCAACCATAATCTGCTCAAGGTCTGATTAACTATATCACTGATTCACACTTAACCAAAATGATAATTTACTCAAGTTGCCATCTATTGGTCCGTTGAAATGACACGGTCTAATCTGTGATAAAGTATTGTCCCATATTGTATCCCAGGCCTAATCTGGCCCACAGGGAACATTTCTTAACATGGGTACTATATTACATAGGCATAAAAATATCGAACTGCTGAATGGTACTTCCTTCGCTGTTTTCCTGACAAGCTACTCGCGATTAAGTATATTTCTGTTCCGGCGCGGTTGAAATTCCATTCCATTTTGGGGTATGGAATACGGATCGCAGATGATTATTAAAATCAGGGCTGGAGGGTTGGATTCATCTCGAGTTGTTGCAACATTGGTCACATTGTGGGATGAAGTAGGAAAATTGTTGACGCCAAACACTATTCAATATTCTCATACGGATGAAAAATAATGTCCCGTCTGTCGCATTCTGGTTTATATGTGCCACTATAAGGCCGAGGCCCGTCCAAGGCCGTAATGACATGTAGAGCAATCGTATTGACTGTGATCAAAAATCTCCTGATGCGCTACACATTCACAATTCAAAATACTGGATGTAGCTTTGATCACACAGAGAACACAGTTGTTGTTTCTTTCAGCCCTGCTCTCATTAGCGCCCCATCAGTGTTACTTTTTTCTGGCAACGTTGCTATGTATTATGTTGGTGTGTCGTAATATACTCATATGTTTAACGCGAATACTTTTAAATTCACAATGTCGGCCATATAGGGTTCTAGTAAAGAGTAAAAATTTGGGTCGGAAAATCTGACCGAAAAATCGATCAAAAATGCATATTTAGCATATGACGTAACTGTGAAGTCTTCAAAGCGGCCATCTTGCAATTTATTTATTTATTTTTTTCTTCTTTTTCGCACTTTTTAGTTGAGCTCATGTTGCGAGAAGTTCACGACCTCTATCTCAATGAGCAAAGAAATATTTGGAGGGGGAGTGATGGTGTGAAATGGAGCCTGAGCAGGCCTCATATACCCTAGGCCTGGTTGAGTTAAATTATTATGCAAAAATTCAATTAAAATGGTCAGTCAGTTAATCCACAATACCGACACATATCTTCATGGTCGCTTAAGACCAGAAATAGATATCTGGAAGCTAGTGGTAATCATATCCAAAGTACAGATGGAACTGTGAAAAGATGACCTGGTATCTAATTCCATGCATCAGACAGCACTATCCGTTTTGTATCCCGCTTTTGTTGACACGATGTCGTCTTTGCAACTCGGTTGTACGTGTTTCAGTATTGATGTTTCAAACAGGTCTTTGGACTGTTATACTGAGACGACAACGCGAGTGAAACATGCATGTCACAACCATGAAATAGCTGCATCGTTACGTCTATCAGACAAGTTTTTGTGGAAAAATAGGATGAAACATGTAGCATTTTGAAACATCTATCGTGTTACCCATCTCAAAATGAAACATTAAACACGTTACCTTTTTTTCAGTGTAGCATTGTGAAATGTATATTTAATAAAACAGGTGTGTGAGGCATACCCAGAGTTGGGCATCAAGCTGGAACTGGAGATATCGCACAGACACAACTTAATAGGGTTCTTCTTTGCAATGAACTAACCTCGATGTCATCCCAATCCACAATTCTGAAATGGAGTTTTAGCACTGGCATAACAATCTGGAAAGATTTCCTGATTTTTGGCCACAGTGGCGTTGATCTTGCGACATCAAAATTAAGACTTCTTCCTTGACCCATGAATGAGGTATACTCTAAGTTTGGCATCAGTCCGTCTTTTGGAACTGGAGATAGCGCATTGCTTACAAAATTTAACAATCCGACAGCCAGACTCGTTATTGCAATATATGACCTCGTCTCACGACGGATTGATATAAAAGGTTTAATAATGAAATTGGTGAAATAGAATCTTCGATAATGAATGTAGATTAGAACGCATCTCCTAACTCTAATTAGTATGTACCTCGAGGATTGTCAAAATTCCTATTAATCCCAACCGGAATGCGCCCTTTAGCACATAAGAATAGATACCCGCATAGTATCGTCGACAAGCGCAAGCGCAAGCAGATCCTGGTATCCCAGGAATATAATGAACATGTGTGATAGACTGGAGATAACAAATGTAGGGCTTAGAGTTATTACTACTGTTTACATGTCTACCCGTTGATGAGCAATTAATTAATGTTCGATATTTTACAAGATTTACTCTATGAACGAGATCGTCTATGAACGAACAGGTAACGTATCGTATTGATTAATTAAGTTATATATTAGATCCTGCACTAGTTCCTCGAAGAAGCCTCTAAGCCGTCTAGGGTGCTTCTGAATAAACTGAAGGTTTTAACTTGAGCCTGTTAGACAATACCATATCATAGTATTAGCATAGTATTCGAAACCAAAAACTATACTTTTTTACAATGTGGCAAATAGGTATGCGCCAAACTTAGAACCTTAATCTTACTTGATCGTCTTCAACAATATATTTATAAAACGCCAAAAAATATGAGTCAGATATTATGCGTTTCTTAATCACATGACCGAAATATTGATAACGAATATAAATTGCCATTACAGTTATTCCCTTAATCCAATAAAATGTCTAGGTAAGAAAAAAACATATTAACCTTTCCGGTAACAAGCAATTTCCGTGAGTTAATACATCATACATTCAGCAAACATTTCCCGGGGATGATCGATAAAATACTAGTACAAGTAGTAAATTAATAACCCGGTGTAATACGATAATAAAGTTCTAGACAATAGGGTTCCGCAGTTGAAATTGTATTTTGGAGCCAAGATGGTCATGCCTCAAAAAGATAGCTTGTGGTAGTGATTATTAAATACATGTATCAATATAAGTGCTGGTTGTTTCATGAAAGTCTTGGACACGAATGCACGGCTCTGTAATGACTTCGGTACATGATTTCCACAATTCTTCAGAAATAATGTCATTGCCATGGAACTATTCGACGAAATATTCCAAACAATCCTTCAACCTTTATCATTACCCTGGCATGAGTATCGCCAAAATATAATCGGAAATGTACTTAGGTGTGAGGCCTAACACATCACTCGTGAATGCTCGGCTTATTCCGTGAAGTCATAATATTTCGGGCATCAATGGTGTAAGGATTTTACAGCTCTCAGCTGTAAACCGTGAGCCGCCGCACGTGAGGCACATCACATGCTGTAGGATGTGTTTCCCCTCACATAGTCCTCGTTGTATTACTCTCTTATCGGGAGATAAAATATATATCCAAATGAAATGGACATTTCCTTGGTGCTACCCGGAAAGAATCTGTCTTAATTTGAGGTGTCTCTCTCGGTTTTTCCTCGAGCTAATCTCCGTCAGTGTCCATGCGCTGTTCGGAGTTTCCTCGTGATATCCAAGTTGCCACATGAACAGGTACAATAAAAGCGTACCTGAGATACAACACATCACGAATCGTTAGATTCTTGGTATGTGCTTTAGAATAGGTTAACCGAAAGGCTATACTGTGAAGTCATGTGACTCTGTCAGTATGTCGGCACCTCTTCCCACTTCCCTTATATGTGTTGTAATTTTTACCTGTATATGGCGAGATTCTGCTGGTAGACGTTTCGTCCCCGAGGCCCGCCCCCTGTACAGACCTTTTGGTCTTTGATATATGTTGGCATTTGTGGGAAGCTGATGCTGGATCGACATCGGGCCTTACATACTAGTCTTTTGTGTTAAATGCCGTCATTTTCATCTGACGACGATACAGCTCACCAATTTCCAGTGTACGAGTTGTCACAGCGAAACAGCTCACCAATTACCAATATACGAGTTGTCAGAGCATTTCCATCATAGCTCTCTAGATTTGTATCTAATACCGCTTATGCCGGTGCTAGGGGCCGTGTGGTCATATCATCCAAGTTGCCACATGAACAGGTACAATAAAAGCGTACCTGAGATACAACACATATCACGAATCGTTGGATTCTTGGTATGTGCTTTAGAATAGGTTAACCAGAAGACTATTCTGAGAAGTCATGTGACGCAGTCAGTATGTCGGCACCTCTTCCAACTTCCCTTTTATAATATATGTGTTGTAATTATTGTTTCAACATGAATGCCACTATGAATTCCAGCAGTGCGTCACGAGGTTCTAATGTCCTACATTGTCCGAGATCGTGTCGAGTGCTAACACACATGCTAGGCAATATGACTGTCTCCCCCTTCTCTCGTACACAGCCGCCACGTTAGCCGAACGTTATCTTGGAAAAGAACTAAATAGCAAGCGTCAGCTCCGACTTTCAATACTCAGCCGTCGCCCATAAAGAGATTTCCGTATCAATAATCGAAATACCTATTTCGGATGACAGTGTGCATCAATTAAAAAAAATTAATAATAATAGAAATTCGAGATGATGTCCTACAGGCTTCTATGATGCCAGCAAGACATGATGATGTTCCTTACATAAAATACTAATCACTGACCATTATTTCTTATCAAAATGAATTTCCAAGTCGGTTTTCAGAGTATGTATCTCTGTCACGCTTTGATTGTGACTGTTCATTTGAACAACATGGAGATGTAAAATACATGATATTCAGACCGCCCCTAGCCCCGGGTGAAGCGGAATCAAACACAAGTTACAAAACATAGCACGCTACGATCGTATTTTGCCGTCAGTGTACGATACTTATCACAGAATTTGAGAAACTTTGATATATATATAAACTTTGGCGAGAAATGTATACGCCATATGCAGAACTTTCTGGAATATTTCTATGCAGAAATGGTTGATCAACTAGGTCAAAATTGCAATCTTCTGTCTTGTCGTGGAGTCGACGTGGTCGTTCTTGTAAACGTATAGATCCCGATATGATATTCCATCTGGGCCATCAGTAGTTTCCTTCAAATCCAGTGAATGCATCATCCATAGTCATGGCTTGCCTATTAAATCCATGGTACTGGCCTATTAAATCCATGGAACTCGCCTATTAAATCCATGGTACTCGCCTATTAAATCCATGGTATTCGCCTATTAAATCCTGGGAATTCAGCAGGATAATTTGTCGTGATTTCCGGTGATAAGCTACTACGAACGAATGATAGATTGTGTGTCATTTTCTTTTGTCCATTGACTTGTGTGGCTAGACACGCAAGGTTTCTTTCTTCCTTTCTTTCTATTGAAAAGGTGATTCTTCATAGTAGGATACCCTTTTCAATATGCAATTTCTCTTATAAAAACGATTTTTCCTCTATAAGAAACGATGTTATTTTCTTTAAAAAAAGTGTCTTCCTAATGTGATTTTTCATTCAAAATCGCATTTTGAGAAGGGGTAAATGTGCAACATTGTAATGATTTCCCAACAATTTATTATTGTTCACGATTGTTACAATGCTGCAAACATTGTTGACGATCATTACAATGTTGCAAAATAAAAAGATTTACAAGGTATCAGTCGTAGAGACGTGATAATCCTAAATAAGATATTGTCACAAAACAATGTTGTAATATGATCTGTGTTGATGATCTTAATAATTACCTCTGTAGTGTCCCAAGATTTACCTTTTTGCGAATATATGTCAAACCTAGCAGGCTGTTTATAAAGCAGGTCTGGATATATAAATACAACAGGCCTCTTTCCAAGAGGCACATCGGAATGGTATGGTATATCTGATAGTACGAATATATGTGTTTATTATATTTGTCAAGAATACACGAAGTACAAGAAGGCATAGGGTATGAGTATATGGGCCCGCCACACAGTGTTCCTACAAGCACTATGGCTTAAGCTGCCTTGTCCGTCGCTTGAACCTGTTCAAACACTGTGCACAAAACATATATCCTTAACACTAATGATGTACTGAACGGAATGAGAGTGTTATCATGCAGTCTGCCTCTTCCTGCAGATACAGACGCAGGCATAATTACTGAAAGAAATTCTTGGAAAAGGACCAACATACTTTTTGGTCATATTATAGAATCTCGGCCAAAGAATCCGGAAATTCACAATAAAAAGTAGAAGATATCGCCATTAGACGTTCCTACATTACTGCCCAGAAGATTTAGTTTTTGTGGATAAGCAAGTCATAACAACTTGACAAGCTCAACAGGTGTTTCACCAGTCTTGTCTGAATATATATACACGGTATCCATGAGGCTATACTGACATCGTATACGGAAAACCTGCAGACCTTGATAACCACACGCGTTTATTGTCTCACAAGGATAAATGTGTTTGGGTACAGAAAGATATTGGTGCAAGATAAGTTTTTATACTGAAAAGGATAATTTTCTTCTGTTTCGACCTATCTTTACACGCTAATAATAATACCTGTACTAACACACCTCTCAACAAGATGGTGAAAATAGTGGAACTCTCATATGAAGTGACAAATAGCTGTCTCAAATGGCCTATGGTAGGTCCAGACTGCTTAGGAAGTGAACTTTCCCGTTTAGGACTAATTAGGAAATTAATAAGTTTATTAAAGAAGAGAAATGCACACTGGTACATTTTGATGTCTCTGACTGGCATTCTGGCCATACCAAAACCTCTGTTTATGGACTGAATAAAATTAGGCAGGGGAAAGTCATCGTACTCGCGACAATGAGGGAACATCATCGCCCAAGAATCGAAGGGTCAACCTGGAACGTAATGTTTTTCTATTGATATCTGGTGTAAGTAAGATAAATATGGTTCAAATTGTCTTACTTAAGAACCATTATGATTATGTTTAAGATAATGTTTGTAATGTCAGGTAGAAAATATTCCATTTATCCTTCACTAAAAATATGTTCTAGGCTATAAGAGATAGAGAAGAGAGTGGCTGAACGAACGGCTGTACGAACCGCGTCGATGGCATCAGGGTGACTCTTTATTAAAAGATTAACTTGAATTATGTACAAGTGGAGGATTGAGCTTCGGGATTATGTTTTTCCAAATATAATAGATTATTTTACATCAGTGTAACAAGTTTCGGACCAAGCGTATATTTTCTGACAGACTACCTGAAAGTAAGACGTTATTTAAAATGAATATACATGTTCCTCTTACCTGTTCTCGGTGCAGAGGTTCGGTAATAAACACTGACAACAGATCAACATTCATGTGTGTTTCTCAGCTATTCGCTTTCAATTCAACCGGCGGGGATAACTGAAGTGTTGTCTATTTATCCTTAGACAGCCAGGTGCTAGCTCTCACACGTTAATCTCCTTGACTGACCATGCTTGGAACATATCTCGGTGCGCACAGTCTACAGACCGAATCCTTTGACGCAGCCATCAAGAATATATGGTTCCCTCAACTTTTACGTCTACTCCTTCGACAGGTCACACTGACTGTATTCAACGCTTCTGCAAAAATCAGAAAAACGGCGTAAGTGGCTTTGAACCGAATCAGTTAATTTCCCAGTACAAAACATTCAACGTCCGAACTAGCTGTTTTTTTAATAATATTTATATACATGTAGACCTATGGCGTTATCAATTTCAAAATGTGATGAAAGC
Organism: Hanleya hanleyi; assembly: GCA_036873755.1. NCBI lineage: Eukaryota > Metazoa > Mollusca > Polyplacophora > Lepidopleurida > Hanleyidae > Hanleya > Hanleya hanleyi. The sequence continues at coordinate 12,572 of JAVTVY010000204.1, forward strand.
ATACAGCCTTTTAGCAAAACATTTTACAGGACAAATCTACAAAGGGTGAACGAGCTACAGGTAGAATTTCACCATATATAGATAACACGTAAGCGATAACATTGGTGGTGGAAGAAAATAACGGCCCATCTAACAAGAAGTCGTGTGAGCCGGAAGGCTAATGTCCTAACGATTTCGAAGGATCCTCGGATGCTATGGTGATTCTGTACTTCAACCACGCTTCTACCGTAGCTGTTCAGTTGAACATCTTGAATGACGTGACGACACGACTACCAGAACCAGCCTAGGACTGCTCGCGGGGCAAAATGCTCAACGATATCATTGTGAAAGAGTTTCTCCCTTCAATGGCACGAATTCCCAGACAGATTGGGGAATTAGGCTCGTCGAAGCTTTTGGTATCGGCAAATCGAAGGAGACCATATTCTTCAATAATCAAAAGATACTTCGTTCAAATTATCGACATATGTCGTCGAATGAAATTTGTAGTTAATTCTTTAATCTCAAAAATGCAGTTTATTGTGTAGCGATTAAAGGGATGAATTTGTATAAAACTAAAGAAAAATTCTCACCACGAAATCACGCTTGTTCGCTTTCTCAGTACTCGTATTTTCCCTCGGCGATATGAAGGAAAGAAAATTCATTTCGTAATGTCATCACCAAATAGTGGACACAATGATATTTGACGCGGATGTAGAGAACAAACCCACTCAAAGCCCTGGTGGGCTTCATTAGTGGTAAGATGCATGGATGTCGGTTATTGTCCTATTCTCTTCAGCTTTTGCCATACACCATACAGACGGAGGTTTAAATTATAATACATGTGACACTTATTTCCTTTTCTTTTCAATTTTTCCAGGTCCATCCATTCACCATTCCACGCAAATGCGATCAAACAGATATGAGCAGTGCTACATAGAACCTGCACAATACTGATAGTGATCCCTACGCGGAAAGTAGGACCATAGGCAACGTTGGTTAGCTCCTGAACTCAATATATTTTATTAATGAATATCAATTTATTATATTATTATAGATTATAAGGGTATTATCATTCTGATGCTTGATAAACAATGAGTAGTAGACTACATATAAGTGAATATGCCTCAATATATGATCAAAGAGTTGTTTTCGAAGAGTCGCTTTCTTGATTGTCTTCATGTCAACATGTGCTGTATGGACAAGTATGTCTTAAGACATAAAAATATGCTAAGTTATTTCATGAGATAAAACCCAACGCACACAGCGAATGTTTTGTTGTTTTAGAACAGAAACCAGTGTTTCGTGATTTTGCCTATTTTTGTTCCTGTTGCTGCACATAGCGAACATTTCATATCGGAACAAACAGCCAGCGCTCGTTCTGCAGCTCCGGAGCCGCCATTTTGCTGCCATGTGCGTGGGCGCAGCGTTGTCACATGGACACGATTCTCTAGTTGATTGGTTATTAGTTGGAAAATGTTCCGAGAAATGTTCGCAGTCACTGCGCACAGATGACAAAAACTTTGTTCCAGGGCAAAACATGCTCGTAATATCGAACAAGTTTGATCTCACGAATATTTGTTCTGAACAGAGATTTTCTGTTTATGGGCCCCGCACATAGCAGGTAAAAACAGCTCAGAACATGTTTTTTTATTTTTTCTAATACAACAAAATGTTCGCTATGTGCGTTGGGCTTAAAGATAGTATTCCACATTCCAGGTTGGAAATCCATCAATAAAACTCGGAGTGTTAAGATGTCGGCTCACCGATATGTCAAGGGCAGCTCAGGTGTTTGGACATGCTTTTGATACTGAATTGGAAATCATGAAGTTATAGCTATACATACTCACACACGCATGTCTATAATTCGTTCCATAAAAAGATTGGTATACTCATTTGGAATTGATGCTATATGCCATACGAAATAGATCGTTCAATTATTCACACGGAAATTCTTTCGTGGAAGACGGCAAAATATTGAATGTCTTATCTGACGTGCAGTGTAGACTTAGTTACTGTCGCCATTGATATGGACTATATGAGTAGACTATTACATATCTCAGAAATTTATCCTTGCGCTAAAGGAGTGCAATAATAAAGCAGTGCAGATGTACTGGGGGATGTCATGTCATCATGTCATCCAAGTTGCCACATGAACAGGTACAATAAAAGCGTACCGAGGTACAACACATATCATTCATCGTTAGATTCGTGGTATGTGTTTTAGAATAGGTTAACCAGAAGACTATACTGTGAAGTCATGTGACTCTGTCAGTATGTCGGCACCTCTTCCCACTTCCCTTATATGTGTTGTAATGTGAATGACGTGTAGTATGATCACAAATATATTATTAGAGCTTCGGGTGTTAAACCATTCACAAATGGATACAGTCCATTGAGTTGTATTGTACAAGTTCCCAAGCGAATATTTGTGTGCGTTCGTCGGATGGCACGAGCATAGTTTGTAGGGATTGTATCGATGGATTTTCCCCACAATTAATTGTTCAATGCAATAAAGCAAAAACAGTCCATCTCCCGATGGTATTGTTAGTGTATAATGCATTACCGTTACTGGATTTTAAATGTAATTAATCAATGCACCATTTGTATACGTTCCATTAGCCACATCTGGAGGTAGGGCTCATGCAATTCATGCCTACATTGGTTAACAATTTAATAATGGTGTTGCCTTTACTTCGTTATTGCGAATACAACGGTCTACATGTATCTCTGTTCTCAACAGTAGAAGCCGTTAGCTATGTTGACTCTTCAGAGAATTCAGATGTCTGCAGTTTGGCGAGACAAAACGAGAGTGTATGATTACATTGCTATAGTCTGTCCATTTTAGTTAGTCGTCTACTTTGGAGCTTCTCTAAAATAAGTCGTAAACTCTGCATAATTTTTCTGTTTTGCATTGTGTAGAACAAACAAAACTCTACAAAATGACTACCATTATTCCGTGATATCTATAATATATCACGCTTGAAATAACTTGTACTTATCTCCATATAAAACTCCAGTACAGTTGTTTCATGTACCTGGGCTCAATCACATAGGAAGACGTCGAATGTATTCGTCTTCACCAGCACAAAGGTCAGCAATGCCGTGTATGATCATGATGGTGTGTGCGGTTTACCACTCAGCAATTTCACTGGGCATGGGATATAAGCGAAACTTCCACGGACCGCATGTTATTACTATACACGGCACCAATGACATTTGTGACAGTAGACATGAATATATTATGACGTCTTCCTATGTAATTGAGACCCGATATATAAAACAACTGTACTGAAGTTTCATATGGAGAAAATTACAAAGTTATTTCAAGCGTGATATATTATCGATATCATGGAGAAATCGTATTCATTTTGTAGAGCTCAATTTGTTATACACGCTGCAAAAAACAAAATTGTTGCAGGGTTAACTATTGATTTTTGACAAACTCCAAAGTAGACGACTAATTAAAATGGACAGATTATAAGTTTAATCTCCATTACGTGAATTCACCTGGTCATGGTCATTCGTTTGGGTAAATAATAATGGACAGTTATTAGAATGTTATGTATAGAAAATCATAATGTATAGCTAACATCATTGAAAACTGTTGACTGCTTTTCTCTGGTATAGGAAACCATCTGGTGATTTATTATTTTTATCTCATATACATTTGAAAGCAGTGCTAACTGTCATTCGAACTAGGTCTCCTCCGATTACTGACACGGAAATTCTTTCGTGGATTACGGCTGAATGGTTGATCTTACTTTATCTCATTTGCGTACACTTCGCCATCCATAAGCTGACTTGCGAATCGTGTGTCTCCATTATCGCGGAGCGATATCGGGTACTTTACCGGATTCTGTTCGGCCTTCATCCGGCGGAGAACAGACTCAAGAAATCTGATAAATTACAGGTTTTCATACCACGTCTGAAACAGATATTGCCAGAGGCTTACAAAATATATAGGTATGAATAACTTTCGTATCATACAAGAGGTGTGGTGGATCTGTAATTTTGAACAAGTAGGACATCACATGACTCGAAAATGGCGAGTTTCGTTGGGGTTACGTCGGTAGATTTTTTGCTGATTGGATGACAAAGTCACGTGGTATTGATTTCTGGAAATTCCAGCTTGCAGTTGCCGAAAGTAGGTTGAAAATGGGTACACACGATCCCAGGGTCAGTCTTACCGCGTATAGATGACCGAGATGGTTACAGGTTGACTTTATCTATGCAACCATACTCGCTACCATAAAAATCTGTTGTAAATATGAGCAAGTGAACTCGCCTGTTACACGTAAACATGCCAGGAAGTACTCCCTCGCGGATGTGATCTGGGTTTCTCTATGAAATACCGGTAAGTAAGAGGTTGGATAAATTGGAGCCGACATGAAGAATGCTTGGAATTATTATGTCGCCACTAGCTTAACATCTGGACTAATGAGCCACTTTATTTTATGTCTATCGGCATATACAATATGTGCATCTATCGGTTTGATTATTTTTGACCCAGGATATTCTGAATTAGCTCATCGTTGAAATATTATGCGCTGCGCAGGGAAACTTTGACACTCTAAAAAATATTCTGTTAAAGGAATAGACAACCTTTGATAAACGTATATTGCAAATGAAAGAACAATTTCAGGAGTGTCCAAAACCATTTTTATTTCAATTTTGCAATTTTTTCCAACCGAGTAAGAAGCCGTTAATGATAAATTCTGTGGCTTGTAAGGCCGCCGCCATTACGGCAAGTTTAGTGACGTCACTGGGCCACAGAACACTGCAGTGAACTGGGAGGGCACGCACAGTTTGCCTTGCACTGGAATAATCGCAGCCCGATAGGCCAGCAGGTGTGGCTATACATTCTTGTATTCTGTAACCTGCAAATACCGGCTAATGTTTGTACAATAACAATGATCTTATCCTTGTTGTTGAGAAATCGGGTTTGATCTGTCGGCCAGTCTAGACTGTCTAAGTGTCAAAAACACAGCATCAAGTTGTCTGATAAAATATATGCTTTCGTTATTTTCCAATACTTTTCAGCTGATGACTACGTCAACATTATTAGGCAGTAAAACTAACTGAGATTGTTTAATGTAACCGAGAATGAGAATAATCTGATTTCTGCTTTACCAATTCAAAGAATCGAGCCTCAACAAAGACCGGCACGGGAAAACGAAACTAAATCTGCCTCAGCTGGAGGGCCATTTCTCCGGGGAAAGATTGTCCGGAGATTTTTCTCACCGTGGAACTGTTGCCGAAAGAAACTGTTCAGCATGACACGGCCGTTAAACACCCACCCAAATATCTAGCGTGCGAGAAAATTTACCTGAGAAAGTTTATGGAATAAATCCTTGTCAGCTAATGTCAGCACCTGCACATGTGCTCGTCTGATCGTTTCCTAACAGGACATCTCACGGCAGAGCCGACTAAACGAAATCGGCGACCCGGCCGGCTTTTACGGTACATGCATCCTCGACCGATTTCTACGGTAGATCGTCTCCAATGTATGGTGTTCTATTTGGGCCAAGTTTGCGTCGCGTAGCGACTTTTAGAAACTCGCCACTCGCCACGCTCCGTGGACCTCTCCGGCGCGCGGCGACTGGCGACTTTCTGCTATCTCTTAACCTGCAAAAACTCGCCAGTCGCCACCCGCCGTAAAACACGGCGAGTTTCGCTCTATCTCTTAACCTGGAAAAACTCGCCGCGCGCCACTCGCCGGATGAACCACGGCGCGCGGCGACTGGCGACTTTTGACTTCTGGAATTCTCAGGACTTTTTCTCAAGTGCGCATGCCCGGGGAGCATCAATTATCGGAATATTTTGTTCGAAACATGCTGTCATTTAATTTAATTTTAAATCTCTTCCTCGTGCATAAATATACATAATTTCTAATGAATGAACTCTCCAGCTACATCTGATGCTATGTGACTAATTTTGAAGATGTAAGCTATCTGTAATAATTAATATAGTTGTTTTTTGAAACAAGTTTCTTTTTAATGCAATACGCATATAGGGCAATCTAATTTTGTCAAATGTGCAATTATTTCTTTATTAAAATACTCATTATCCGTTTCTGTGCAGAACTTGCATACTCTCGTTATTATCTGCTGGTATATTTTAAAAAGTTGACACCAAGACAACATTTTCAATCGTTTTTTTAATCTTTTTTTTATATAAGTGCCTATATATATTTATAAAACAGCATATCGTTTTCAATTCAGAATGAATCGCTTTGAAATTGTTCTTTATTTAAGATACAATAAAGCACTCGACGCGGGAATTTTGTTTTACAAGATAAAAGCAACGTCAACTAATATGCTGTATGAAATATTAAGAAAGCGAATAGAGCGTCATCGTCATATTGATTAAAAAAGTAAGAAAAAATGCTAACATTTTCTCTGGATGATTGAATTTCTCTCTTCGTAAGTTTTATGTGAAAAACGGGCGATATCTTTGTATAAGAGATCCTTTATTGCTGTTTTAATCCATAGAGCGGCTCTTTGTTGGGTTGATATTTCCTGTATCACAAACCCTACAAACTATCAAGACCCTATTTTTAAAGATGAAAAGACGTATTTCTTTCAACAGTTTCCATATTTTTTTTACTTCCTCAAATTCGATGAGATCGCGACTGTGATTTATGATATTGCAACTGCATAATTGATGCTCCTCGGGCATGCGCACTTGAGAAAAAGTCCTGAGAATTCCAGAAGTCAAAAGTCGCCAGTCGCCGCGCGCCGTGGTTTGTCCGGCGAGTGGCGCGCGGCGAGTTTTTCCAGGTTAAGAGATAGAGCGAAACTCGCCGTGTTTTACGGCGCGTGGCGACTGGCGAGTTTTTGCAGGTTAAGAGATAGCAGAAAGTCGCCAGTCGCCGCGCGCCGGAGATGTCCACGGCGCGTGGCGAGTGGCGAGTTTCACTACAGTCAAAAGTCGCCAGTCGCCGTGCGCCGTGGTTCATCCGGCGAGTGGCGCGCGGCGAGTTTTTCCAGGTTAAGAGATAGAGCGAAACTCGCCGTGTTTTACGGCGGGTGGCGACTGGCGAGTTTTTGCAGGTTAAGAGATAGCAGAAAGTCGCCAGTCGCCGCGCGCCGGAGAGATCCACGGCGCGTGGCGAGTGGCGAGTTTCTAAAAGTCGCCACGCGACGCAAACTTGGCCCAAATAGAACACCATACTCACCCGTTCAGTTTCCTCGCTCTGCACTCGCTGAGCCAATAGTCTCCAACCCTGGGGACAGTGCGGGGTCTCCAACCCCTAGTCCATGTGAAACTAGTTCGCAAACTGATAAGACTCCAACTGTACTCAGGAGGTCAACCCGAGTCCTTAAAGCTCCAAAGAGACTCGATTTGTAGATATTGAACAGTTGTGGTTAATTATTATGTTCGGGACAGCTAAGTATAATATAAAGCTGTCATAATTGATTTGTATATTTGTTCGGAAGCATGATAATTGTCCGCAAGTGCTCATAAGGATAACTCTTGTATATAACTGCATCATTGCCAAAGTTTGATGTATTGTGATAATGATGAAACTCAACTACTGTTAGCGCAATACATAACCTGTCTGTGAAGTATAGTTGTTCCTCAGCTAAAAGGGAGGAATGTTATAAATTAAGGTATATTGGGTGACGTCAGTGATCTCAGACATGTGTAGTGCGCATGTGTAAATAAAGCAGTTTGGTTTGATGGCGATCAGTGATGTGTTGCGGAGTTGTTTCTGTACTAAACAGACTAGAATATTTGGCGTATCGACGCTTGTCTAGGATACAATAGTGGGGACATTCTCTCGAAGGTAGCGGTAGGTCTGCTGACATGAAAGCCATGGAAAGCTCTCTGCACATGAAACAACCATGAAACTGGATGCCGTCATCTGTCAGTCTGAGGAACCAATTCAATTCAGGAAATTGATCATTAAGGGACTCAGTTTTAATTAATACAGTAAGTTAAATTTGTGGACACAAATGTGGTTCATGCAAAAGCTAAATCAGGTGACGTGGAATACAATTATTTGATAGCAAAATTGAAGGAAATGGTGATCTTCATCTAAGGTCACACGAAATTCAAAGCTAACAGGGGTTCGGTACTGCGGGAATCCCCACCGGTTATTCCATATTGTACTTCTGAAATAAAATGATGAAATAAATAACCTATTAGTATATAGTGTAGGTGATTCAGCATGTGTGTGTATGAACAATGTACACTGCATCTCAAACCTTTGGTAGGTTTATCATGTGAGGCTGGGAAGCTCTGAATAGGAAAAATTTTAACATCTGGTGCCCCAGGGGTGGGGACATCCCCACGAGGGTAGTGCATAGGTTGAATCATGTAATCTCCCAAAATATATGAGAAGTGGAGGGGGGTCGGGTGGGCGGGGCTTAGTTCAGAAAACATAGCATGAGGCCGAGAACCTGTGAACAGGATCAACTTTTTCCGGATAGGGACAGGGACGAGGGAAGGAACAGGAACAGGAACACGGACATCCACAGACATCATCTAGAAACCTATATCGAGATTTCCGCAGCCAAAGCTGCAAACTAGATACAAATCTGTTCAGTTTTTCAGGAATTATTGCCCGGAAATGAAACTGACTACAAGGTGGATCAGCACACAAAGAAATCACATGTTCTTCTTACCTGTACCCCCCGGATTAATGTATCTATGCCAGTGGCTTTAAAATCTACGAGGCCAATGTCTCTGTTTAATTCCCTTGTGGGGGAAATGTATATACATGTACATGTCTCCGGGCGTAATAGCACCATATTGTAAACAATTGAATGGGATGGCTGTAAACCAAAATAGATGAGTGTACTTTAAATGCCAATGGATTCATAGGTCACACATTGAGGCAAAGGTCAACAACTAGTTTGACCCTAAACAGTGACCTTTCTGAGTCATGACCGTGAACAACTCACTGATGTATTATATATGCAAATGAGAATATGGAAATTTATACCGAAACACAGACACTTTACCATAGGTCCAGATGAAAAATTTTCATATAAGAGAAATTGTTGAAAAAACTCAAATATCTAGTTTTGGACAGAGCTGAAAAACAATAGGTGTTTTCCACTAGGCAGGACCAATATGCACCACAAATTTGAAGTTGATTGACAAAGGCCTTCAAAAGTGGGAAAAAGAAGATGCAGAAGAAGCGGAAGAAGAAAGAAGAAACTGACAAACACATAAGGCATCCCTATTGATGCTTCATAAAGGACATTATTAACTTGAACAGCGACAAAGTACATATCCAGCCAGTGTGATCCATGGTTTCGATGGATTTGAACATAGTTATTACTTATTCAATATTAAAATTAAATCCAGACGGGACCAGTGGAAGGCTTGCACAATAGGACAAGAAGAAAAACAGGAATTGCTACTTCTGTCAGTTGATTGGTCAAACTGGGCCAAAATCGACAAACAGGAAGTGGCAATCACAGAATTTTATTGAATAGTTTTGTGCAAGTCCCCCATTATCTGTCACTTTCACATTTGAGACTAAATCAGCACAAGTGAATTAGTTGTTTTATTCTAATTCAGGGAAACTCTAGAGGACAATCTCGAAAGAGCTGCGACGTTGCCTTTCGCAGTGACATGCGATCCATTTGTAAGAGACTCGGCTTCTTCAAGCGGGCAGCGTGCAATCTGATCCGAGACGACTACTATTACGGCGTTAGAGGGTTTGGCGGCTTCTATTATAACGATGGGCGTGCTTGTTCCTGGTGTTAAAGCTCGATTTCTCCATACGTTCGCTAAAGACCAACCGGACAAATATCCAAGGAAGATATTATCCTCAAAATATGGATAATGTAAAACGCCTGAAAAATAAATCTGAGATAAAATACGAAATAAAGGCTTTTGAAAATGAGTTGTCCTTCCATTTCGCGATCCTCGCAGATGGACTATTGTCTGTTTATTAAATACGCATTGATCGATTGATACACAAGCAGCCTCAAAAACACTAAAGGTAATATTCTCCTCTGAGCTTCCTGCTTTCCTTGGCTTTTGTTCAATCCCTGAACTTCCGATGATTTTTTCTGTTTTTTGGCTTTTAGAATTGTGGACAAACAAGTATTACCTAATGTACATATATGAAACCGTGTTGATTAATTAAGAAATAGATAAATCACACAATTCAATGTTTCCTCATACAAAGATGGCCTTTCATCATGGCATTTCTCAGCCATACGGTAGTTAACAGTGATCTATTTTAGGAAGCCCGGATGTAGGTCAGACTGGACATCGATTGCGTATGCAATTCGCTCTATCTGATTCTGAGTATTTCCAGGTTCAAAGCTCGTGTAAAACCATATTCAGTGAACGTTTTTGGCCATTGTACATCATCGCTGTTCGACACATTTTTAGTCTCGGTCAGCAAGGTAGATAATTGGCTCCGCCATTTTACCTGCTCAGTCGATCTTGGGCCATATTCTATCTACCTTTGTTTTGTGTTGTCCCCTGTAAATATTCCTTTTTTTTTCGTTCCCTGGAATTTATTCGCGTAAATATACTCAGTTGAGTTTAGCGCTGTACCAAAATATATAGAGCCGAGAAAAATAAACCTGGAGGCGAACCAGAAGATAGTCCTGACTGCGCTGGAAGAGTAGGCCCCTATGTTATTGAGTGGAAAAAGTTAAACCTACATTACTAGCTGACTGGCTGGACCGCACCAAAAACAAGGTCGTGGAAACGATCCGCCATATTTACCCAAGCGAAACAAGTACTGAGAAACCTCAGTTCGCAAGAAGTTCCAGCAAATCTCTTTAGTAAATTCTTCATAGTTCCAGCAGACAAAGCTCCAAACCATATAATATTTATATGTAAATATTACTATTACCAGTAGCTGGTAAGGAATTGAGTATAAGCACACCATCGCCGAATACGTCCACTTACTCTCAAACAGCCTTTACTCTGCGGGATTTATTTAACAACCACAAAACGTTTCTCAAGAAAGAGGTATTCATAACGATATGCCGAAAGTTTACTGGACTCCCCAAAACGCATAAATCACCATACAAAGCTAGATTCATAGCTGGTTCTAGAAGCTGCACCACCAAGCTTCGTTCAACCCTGTGGACGAGGGCCCTTTAGGAGGTAAAAGCATTTTGGGAAAGGTATTGCGCCACCTTTTCTAGCAACTCTGATATTGAAAGCATGTGGATATTGAAAAACTCAAAATGTCTTACAGAAGAACTTAGTGCTAAAGGTCACATACCCTACAGACATGTATCCACATGATATTTCTCGACTCTCTATACCACAAACTCTCATCAGGACATTATTGTCCGTCTTAGTTCATTAATAGTATCAGTGTTCAAGAAAACTGTTCGCCGATATATTAATGCACCCCTGACATATCTGTTCTCTTATGAATATGACTATATGCAGACGCTTTCAAAAACTGATTATTTCAATGCCCGTTCATTCTCATTCACCAAACGCTATATAGACGATCTTACTGGTGTTGATAATCGCCATATAAATGACGCAGTGAAGGATATATATCCACCTTCACTGGATTTGAAGGAAATCACAGATGGCCCCAGCGGCACATCTTATTTGGAAAAATGAAGCGGCTTTACGACAAAAGAGATGATTACAATTTCGACATCGTAAACTATCCCTATCTGGACAGAGGGACTCTTGCAGAACTTGTAAAACAGGGCTATATCATCAAGCGCCTCCACTCGAAGTTTGTCAGATTTATTAGATATCGCATACTGATAGCAAAATACGAGCGTAGCGTGCAAGAGTTGTGGCGGTATGCTTCGTAACTTGTGTCTAATTCCGCTTAACCCGGGATTAGGGGCCGGAACCTATGTATTTTCAGACCCTCACAGTGTTCATATGAACAGTAACAATCAAAGCGTGAGATACATGGTTCTCTAGATAACGAATTTACAACGACTATCATATGGATTAAGAATACTAATTCTGTATATAACAACTTAGCAACGACTATCGTGTGGATTAAGAATACTGATCAGCGATACGGATTTGATATTTTTGTACATCATGATGTCTTGCTGGCATCATTGAAAACTGTTAACTGCTTCGGTCTTACAGGACATTAGCCTAGTTATACTACGAACCCCTATCCTTTTAATTTGGTGCTAATGTTATTATATAAGTCTTTGGATTATGGGCGCGGAAATTCTTTAATGGACAACGGCTGAATATTGAATGATGGACTAGACGATTGTATATTGAGCAAGTTTATTACTTAGCTGTATTCTTGTTCCATGTTATTAAGATCTCGGCCATGTGTACTGTACATTATAACCCTTATCAAGGTGACCTATATTAGTATTTTACTATATTAGTGTTACCTATTTCGGTCTTCCTTCTGTCTTTTGTCTTTCGGCGTTCCTGGAGAAACTATTCAATCGACAGACCCTCCAGTTTGTAGGCTACTGTTACCTGAAGTTCTACCGCTTTGTATAATAATAAACATTATTATACCTCTTGAATATTCATGAGGGTTTCCTGGTATTTCATTGGTCAAACTTTATCCAGCCACGAGTCAATATTTTTCAATCACTGACCCAGCTGTTTATGTGTCGGGCGGAGTGCGTGAGGTCCGGAGTCAATATTAGTAGTATACAAAGAGTAAATTGAGGGATTGGCGCTTCACTGCGCATGCGCAGAACCTGTTGTGACGTCAGAATTGGTTTTGTGCGCATGCGTGTGGTGCTGTGGTGGGTGGTGGATGGGTGCAAGATGGCGTCGTGGGTGGTGGGTGGTGGATGGATGCAAGATGGCGTCGTGGGTGGTGGGTGGTGGATGGGTGCAAGATGGCGTCGTGGGTGGTGGGTGGTGGATGGGTGCAAGATGGCGTCGTGGGTGGTGGGTGGTGGATGGGTGCAAGATGGCGGCACATGTGGTGGGTGGTGGATGGGTGCAAGATGGCGGCACATGTGGTGGGTGGTGGATGGGTGCAAGATGGCGGCACATGTGGTGGGTGGTGGATGGGTGCAAGATGGCGGCACATGTGGTGGGTGGTGGATGGGTGCAAGATGGCGGCACATGTGGTGGGTGGTGGATGGGTGCAAGATGGCGGCACATGTGGTGGGTGGTGGATGGGTGCAAGATGGCGGATTGTAGAAAAACGTATAAAAGGAGTCCATTTTTAGGGTAGGGGTGTATTCATTGCAATTTGACTTACCTGACCTGACCTGCCTGCCAGCCTACTTGCCTGCCTGCCTGCTTGCCTACTTGTATGAGACGAAAAGCATGAGACGTGGAGAAGATTTTCCCTGGGACCCAGCAGCACCTCCGGTTGAAGTCTTGCCTGAAGATGAGCGTGTCAGGGACATTTATCAACGTCACTGGGCTACCATACGCCATTGTTTCCACCGTGACCGTCGTCTATTGGACTTGTATAACTACCGACTGCAGGACCTCACGTATCTGTCTACCTATGCCGAGAACATTTTCAAAGATCAGGTGACAGCGTTCAAGTTGAATATGACATTCGGGTACATTTTACGGCACAAGGAGACGGACCAGCTGCGGTATTATTATCCCAGCAATAATACCTATGTGTTTGATCAGCCGTTCACGGTGACGGATGCCATTTCTCTGGAGCCACTCATCGACCAATTGACTACGTTGGATCCATTGGAATGGGCCCGGTTGCAACGCCTCAATACCCAATGGCTTGTGGAAATGGTGACCAACGTCACATTTTTCGTCACGAAAATGAGAGATCATCCTATCGGTGCTCCTGTACTACTCCCTCCGTGGTTGCTTCATCGACACGGCCTGTATGCATTAACAGCAGGGCGAAAGGGGCCCTACAAAGACCGGAAATGTCTGTTTCGGTGTTTGGCCGTGCATGTGGACGAGTGTGACCCCAAGGCTTGTGACACAGTGGCCGATGACTATTGGGAACAGTATTTACAGCAGCAAGACTTGGATAAGCGGCACTTCCGTGGAGTGCCGTTCAAGAATTTGGATGACGTGGAAACACTGTTCGACATCAATATCTTTGTATACCGATTACGATGCGAAGAGGAGGATACATTTGTGGCTGAATTGGTTCGTCGTTCAACAGAACGGTATGCTGCTACGATGAAAGTCAATGTGTTCGACGACAATGGCGTGAGTCATTTTTCGCTGATCTCCAATATGAGCCAGTACGCTCAGTCTTTCAGTTGTGCCCAATGCCATCGGGTGTTTAAACAGTCTTACAACTTACATCGCCACGAGAAAATCTGTGACAACAGTGTCAAGCGAGTATATCCGGGTGGAGTGTATCATAATACGCCTACTATTTTCCAGGAACTGGCCGATGAGGGTATCATCATACCGGAAGAGGACCGTTATTTTCCCTTCCGGGCGTGTTACGATTTTGAGGCCCTGTTGGAGCCCATGGACATGTTCTCAGCAAAAACGCAGTGGACGCAGCGCCATATTCCTCTGAGTGTCAGTATTTCCAGCAACGTACCCGGCTATGACGCTGCGCCTGTCTGCTTCGTGTCGTCGGGGGACTCCCATGAGTTGATCACCCGCATGATGGGTTATTTAGAGGAAGTCAGTGCGGCTAGTACAGAACTATTGGTGGCCAAGTTTCAGGACGTACTGGACCAACTGGACGACCGCATTCCTATACCGGGTGTAGCGTTTAGTGACGATGAAGAGTCCGAGTCCGAGTCCGAGTCCGAGTCCCTGCAGTCGCAGCCTCTGCAGTCGCAGGATGTGCCTTTACCGAAACCGTATGCGGAGAAATTGAAAGTGCGCTTCCTACAATACCTAGGCCAGTTACCGGTGCTCGGCTTCAACTCGGGACGTTATGATTTGAACATGGTGAAGGAATTTCTCTACCCTTACTTGGCCCAGGCTAATACCATCAAGTCCGTGATCAAGAAGATCAATAATCATATGGCCCTCACTACCACATCACTGCATTTCCTGGATGTACGGAACTATTTAGCTCCTAATTGTAGCTATGATCAGTGGGTCAAGGCCTATAACTGTGCACAAACCAAAGGGAGGTTCCCTTACACGTATATATCATCGCTCGACCGTTTGCAGGAAACACAGTTGCCACCCCGGCACGCCTTCTTTGATGATTTGAAGCAAGTGGAATGTCCGGAAGACACGTACCGGGAACTACAGCAGGTATGGAACGATGAACATATGCAGACCTTGCGAGATTTCCTGATATGGTATAATAACCTAGATGTGGTTCCTTTCCTGGAAGCGGCCGAGAAAATGGTGCAACTCTTTCGTCGCCAAATGCACGTCGACATCTTCAAGGAGTGCTTGAGTTTACCGGGTCTGGCGCTTCGCCATCTTTTTCAAGAGTGTGCTACGTACTTCTCGCTGATACAGCAAAAAGATGCAGACATGCATGATTGTCTAAAGCAGAACATTGTGGGCGGCCCGAGTCTTATTTTTCACCGTTATCACGAGAAGGACGTCACTACTCTGCCCAGTGGGAAACCCTGTGCCAAAATCATTGGATTTGACGCCAATGCCCTGTACCTGTGGTCGCTGGCCCAACCCATGCCCAGTGGCCATTATACGCGTTGGTGGGCGGAAGGTCAACATTTTACACCGCAACGTACGCCGTACAAACATCTCGCCGACCAGTGGATGGATTGGGAAGCCTATCGACGGGGAATTTATATACGCCATCAGACCAACGCCACAGAGAAGCGTATAGGAGATCGTCGACTTCCCGTCGATGGGTTTGCCCTGGTGGGTAGCACACCTACCGTATTCCAATTTTACGGTTGCTATTGGCACGGCCACGAATGCCATTTCAGCGCTGGACGCTTCAACGAGCGACGTGGAAAAACACCGCAAGAATTACGGGAAGAAGTGGTGGCGAACGGTGATTATGTGAAAGAGAGAGGATACCATCTGATTGAAATGTGGGAGTGTGAATTTCACACGATGTGCCAGGCCCTACCCCATTTACGACGTTTCCTAAAAGAGCGCGAGTACCCCTTGAGTCGTCGGCGACTGCTGAGTCTGCCACAGATGTTGGACGCCATTCGTTCGGGGGACCTCTACGGCTTTGTCGAATGTGATTTGCATGTTCCCGACACTCTCAAGCCTCTCTTCGCCCAGTGCCCTCCCATCTTTAAGAACACGCTGGTGGGTCGGGCGGATATTGGGGACACCATGAGGACCTATGCGGAGCAACACGAGTGTTTGCCTCAACCTCGACGGATGTTGATTGGTAGTATGTGGGCCGAGAAAATCTTGCTGGGCACCCCTTACTGCAGTGGTACATGAACCACGGTTTGGAAATTACTCAAATATATCAAGTGATACAGTACGTACCCGACGCTTGTTTTGCGGAGAATGCCGACATCGTGACGTCGGCCCGTCGTCAAGGTGATGAATACCCGAGTCAGGCCATCATCGCTGAATCTTGGAAGCTCACTGGCAATGGTTATTACGGAAAAACGGTAACGAACCAGGATAAGCACGTCAACGTGAACATTTGTACTACTGCCCAAGCCCGCAAAAAAGTGAATTCTCCTCTGTTTCGGTCCGTGGAGGTCATCGATGACGACACCTATGAAGTCACTTCAGCCAAGAAGACTATCCGGTACAATCTACCCCTGCAGATTGGATGTATGGTATATCAGGTGGCCAAGCTGAGGATGCTGCAGTTTCTCTATGACTTCATGGGTGTGTATTTTAATCCCTCAGACTGGCAACTCATGGAGATGGATACCGACTCGGCCTACATGGCCGTCTCTAATGCGGATTGGGAGTCCCTGGTGAAACCGGAGTTACGGGCCCAGTATGAAGCGGAACGGGACCAGTGGCTACCTCGACGTGACCATCATTACCAGTACGATAAGCGTACGCCGGGCCTGTTCAAGCTGGAGTGGAGTGGGGATGCTATGATTGGTCTCTCCTCCAAGACGTATTACTGTTACGGAGGAGACGGAGGAGACGGAGGAGACGGAGAGGAAAATAAGTTTAGCTGCAAAGGAGTGAGCCGGCGCGATCCCAACATCGACAAAGCCTTGTACTTGAACGTGCTGCAAAGCCAGGCCAGTGCGAGTGGCACTAACCGAGGATTTCGGGTGGTGGATCACCAGATGCGCACGTACATTCAGCAACGAGACGCCTTTACTTTCTTTTATCCCAAACGAAAAGTGTTGGCCGACGGTGTGAGCACCACCTACTTGGACTTGTGAACAATGTCGAACTATAACTGTTGATACACGAGTTATAAAACTGTAAAAGTCAGGATGGCCGAGTGGTCTAAGGCGCCGGTGCGTAAGTGCTGGTCGGCGAATGCTGGCGTAGGTTCGAATCCTATTCCTGACAGAACTTTTTTTGTACCACTTGTATATACATACCACTACTATTCTATGTGTACATACCACTACTATTTGTACCCTGTATTCTATTTGTATATATAGTGTAACCCATTCTTGTTGACTTAAATAAAAAGAGAAAGTCAAATCATTTTTTGTGTTTTTTTCATCTTTTATTCAACATCAATGAACGTCAGAACAGCAACGTCATAACAATAACGTGATAATAATAAACAAGTGGCCTGCGCGCGCAGTACATTTTTAAGTTAACCAGAGAAATGGAGCATGCACATTAAAACGAGAGGCCGTCCAGTCATAGACGAGGACATCACGGTCTTTGGCTTGACAATAATCATCAAACATGTGTACGATAGTGGGCATAGAATGTCCTCTACTCCGGTGAGTGAGATAAAACACACAGTACTGTCCGCACACACTACTCAAGGGTCCTTGTAATCTTTGAGTATTCCAACGCCACTTTGTAGTAGAGACGTCCATGAATTTCACCAAATCGGCATGTAGGGGTGCAAGTCCGTAGGAATCAAAGTATTCGCCTTGGCCTAGGGTGTCCACGTACACAGCTATCCAATGTTCACCGGGTCGACTCCTCGTGTCTGTATTCAGGATGTAGGCTGCTGGAGTGGAAGAGTGGGTGGGAAACACATTGCGTGGAAACACACCTCGAAAGGGGATCTTCGGATCTCGCTGGAGTATGCCTATCAGCTGCTCTGTATCCATGATGATGATCACTCTTAGCTGGCGTAGTCACACAGCACGTTTCTTTGCTGATCCACGCTGATGACGTTATCAAACTCGGCGTAGCAAATCACGTTAATGGTGTGGGCTAGAGCGGTGGTGAAACGCAGTTCCAACCGTAGGTTTCCTTTCTTCAGCAAAGCCAGTTGATGATCGTGTTCCAAGGTGGGGGTGAGGTCAAAGGCGAACAATGTGTACCCATGGCTAAAGTCTTGTCGACTGATGGTATTGCCTTCGTCCTGGTTGTTTTGTCCTGTGGCTGTAAACAGGTTCAGGTAGGTCCGCACATAGTTTCCGTTAGTAAAGTCCGGTTGTAATGGACGGGCTGGAATTTGATGGCCGGCCACGTGCAGTGTCACAAAGTTGATGTTGAAATGCTCAAATTTGAACGGATTCTCAGCCCAATTTCCATTGAAAGTGGTGTTGGTCACACACGCCAGGGTAAGACGTTTAGGCAGATCCCCTAGAAATAAATTTTCACGGTTGGCCATCATCGTACCTGCTGGCACAGAGAACACCTTGGTCTGTACGCGTCGGATGGGGTACAGGGCTGGTTTTTTCGATAAGGCTTCCATGTGACTCAGCAACACGCCCTGTTGCAAATCTACCGTACGGACAAACAGGGCTGCATCTTCAATGACGATGTTGTAATTGACACCCCCGACTCCACCGGCCATTAAGGCGAACGCGGGTAAGGAACGGATCAACTTGATCTTGATGGATACTCCGTTCATCATGTAGCGGTCTTGCAGGAACAGATCGGCGTGCAGTCGTCCCATCATATCGATGGACTTGCTTTGGGCTGCCATTCTTTTGCGTGTGACGAACCCATTATTGCCACCGAGTATGTTGTTCATGACTGTGGGTGTATCCTTGAAGTACAGCTCAGCTTGTAAGTGTGATTTTTTGGCATCACTGCCGTACGACAACAGCGTCTCCATGTAGGCTCGGTACGGGTACGTATTGGTGGACGTACTGATGAGTTTATCGTTCAGAGCTATATCCACCTGTTGGAACAAGGAGTGCAGCCAAAGATTCACCGGGCCTACTACCGCATCGTCCGCTATGGGCGTCGCGTCGTTGTTCATTATTTTGGCTTTCACGTACAAGTACGTGTGGGCTAAATCCAGGTAGGCCGTATCTTTATTTTCAATGGTAAATTCCACGGGGCCCACCCCCGTCAGGCTAGACAGGGGTCGATGTTCTACCCAACGTCCTTCGGCTACACTGGTTTGGGTGGGTGGAATAGTCCACAAATCCAATTCACTGTTGGTAGACGGACACGACTCGGAGTGAATGAATGCCATTATGCGAAGATGTCTCTCCTATTATTACTCCTCTTCTTCTTCTGCTTATTCGTCCTGGTCTGAGTCCTCCTCCTCCTCTGGGGTGTGCGTCGTCGGTGTGTTGGACGTCGAATGACTCTTCGCTGTGTGGGAGTTTGTCTTTTAAGGGCTTTGGCGATCAAGACGCCGCCGGCTTCTTTAGCCCGTCGTTTGAAGGCTTGTCGGGGTGCTGTGCCTTCCATCACATCACCGGCCATGCGCAATCCACTGCGTACCGCTTGTTTCCCTACCGCTTTGACACCCCGTGTCACCAAGGGTAAAAACGTTTTCACAATGCTGCCCAGTATGTTCCCCAATCCGTGACCTCGTTGCATGCGTGCACCGCTAAACATGGGCAAGCCTCCGCCCGTTTGTTTCTTGTAGTAGTCGGCATAGCTGGGCGTATGGCACTGGTAAGGCACGTACATTACACGAAGTGAGGAGAGCGGACTTGTCGGAAATGAAGTGTCAGCACCACTTTTCCTCGTTCGAATGCGATCGGGCGTCCCGTGTCATCTCTTATATCCACCGTGATCGTGTTGATATCGGTATGTCGTACGGGCAGGTACATTATATGGTTGAAACTCTGGTTGACTTGATCGCCATACGTCTTGCTAATGGGCACCACCCGTAACAGAGGTGTGTTCACATCACCCACAATATGGCTGTCCACTGCGTCCGAGTAGATGTACAGTCCGTACATACCTACTTTCATATCCATCAACAGGGTACCGTTGTCAATGGTGGGACCCGTGTAGACGCTGTTAGGCAGCCGTAACATTTGCTGTAGTGTAGGACTGAGTTTCACAGCCACGTTAGGGCTCAGCATGATAGAGCTCTTGTCGTTGTGTACGTTGACATCGAAGAGCACGTTTTTCTTGAAGCGATAGGCTATCAGGCGTGTTGCATCACTCGTGCTCTCCTTTAGAGCCTTGTACTCCAACAAGTCCATCAGACCCTGACTGAACTTCTGGGGCGTATCATATTGGCCTTCGGGGAGAGTCAGTCTGTAGATTTTACCTTGGTAGGTCACTTCGTACCATACTTCTCGGTCTTGTACGTTGTACCATGAGTAAGGGTATTGAATATCCACCAGTCCACATTCCCATCGTCCAGGTAAATGTAACGGTTGGGGTAATTGAGTGACATACTTGGTCAAGGTGTTGTCAGGAAACACTTGGAGTGAGCTATTACTGGGCAACGTCAGGTAAAACATGACGACTGAGTTGTTCTGGCTTCTGCACCGGGTTTTTATAGGAGTTATTAGTAGGGTGCCCTTAGTAGGGGTCCCAGGCCTTGGGCGCCTTACCTGGGCGTTGTGATCGTCGCGGTGACTTAGATCGGGTAGGGCCTCGGCGTGGTTGTTGTGGTGTTTTGGGCGGTGACATGGGGGACCAAGAAGAGGAGGAGGGTGGAGGTTGGTGTCGGGTCGATTGCTGCATAAAGGCCCAACGGTTAGGATTCCCTACCAATTCTTGAGGGATGTGCGTGTCTTTTAATCCCTGAGCAAAGACTTCCCAGCCCGGTGGATTAGAGTGTTTGCGAGAACGGACCATATCGTTGATCAAATCGGTCATATGAGACCCCGGCACCACTTTGTTTCGAATCAGCAGTTTTCCTTCAGCGTTCCAACTTATATTGGCATTCTGTTTCACCCGGTCCAACAATAAACGGGCCTTGGTCTTGAAGGCTTTAGGCACACTGGTCAACACTTCCTCTTCCAGCTCAGGTGAAGGGGGTGACGGGGATGTGAGAGTGGGCGTTGTGGTGGTGGGTAGTGGTGGCAGTGGTGGTGTACTACTACTAGTACTACTCCCTCTATATTGATTCATAAACGTCTGGTACCGGTTCAGCGTATGATGGTAGAGTTGAATTTTCTCGTGATCGGGTAGTCGACGTTGGAGTATACTATTCATCTCTTCATCCAGAGACTGGAGTTGTTGCACTGTGGCCGGTACGGGATAGGGTGATTGCAAACTCTGTAACAGTCGAGGTTCGACCAGCATCATTTTTTTCGTATGTTCCATGATGCCGTGTTTTTTAGCGTCCCAAGATGGAGCCTAGTAACGGTCCCAGTACAGTAGCGGCTAAGGGTGCGAGGAGTGCGCCGAGAAATCCACCTCGCTGTAACACCTGTTTCTTTTTCTTGACACTCTCCGTCTTCTTCACCAACGTTCGGAGACCCGCCTTGTGCCGTTGCAATTTTCCTTTCTGCAGAGGACTGAGTGGAACATTGCCTTTTAACACATTATGGGCCACTTCACACAAACACCGTACCAAGTCGGCATCCGCCCCGCGCACCAGGGCCCGGCCCACCTCCGGTGGCGCGCTGCGTAATACGCGCAGGGCCGGCGCGTGCTTGCGTACGCGTGCAGACATGATGATGAATGATGGCTAGAGTGCATTGTCTTCTTCTTTTATCTTCTTTTATTTCTTTACTCTTTTTTTTATTTGGGTGTGTACACCGTCTGCACCTCGCCGGGGAAAATGAGGGTACGCAATCGCAGGGGTGAGGGCGTGTCTTGTTTCAAGTCGATGAGTAGATACCCGTGAGCGGGTTGGGTAGCATCTTCAAAGGCTTCTCGTACAAAGGCCGTGTTTTTTAGGGTACATCTGTTGGGCCAGGTGCGTAATTTGTGAAGCGTCTCTGGGGTTTTTGAATAACACCACATACTGAGCATTCAAACTAATGTTCCTGTGCTCTTTGTTCTTACTGAAGAGATTTTGCACGATGTAGATGATGCTCAACCGACGATGATGGCTTCCTTTGGTAAAGAGACGGGTGG
Organism: Hanleya hanleyi; assembly: GCA_036873755.1. Taxonomy (NCBI): domain Eukaryota; kingdom Metazoa; phylum Mollusca; class Polyplacophora; order Lepidopleurida; family Hanleyidae; genus Hanleya; species Hanleya hanleyi. The sequence continues at coordinate 34,703 of JAVTVY010000204.1, forward strand.
TTCGACTGTCCGTTTCCGTCATGAGATCGTCCACCACCACCAAGGTGTCTTGGGGTGTATCCTCAGGGGGTAAGCCTTCCACTAAGGTGAGTCCCGGGACACGTGCCAGTTCCTCGTACGCGGGTTGCCAAGCTCCATAACACCACAGGATGCGAGCTAGAGGCGGTGAAATGAGGGCTGACCCGTGTTGGATGAGACGTTGAACGAAGTGTGTTTTTCCCGACCCTGTCGGTCCAGCGATGAGACACGTGAAAGGATGCTGCCACCGAGGATCCATAGTTTTTTTTTATTTTATTCTTTTATTTGGTGATTTGCGCTCGACGGTTAGAAGCCCACCCCTGTTGTCGGGGATCCCACCGGGGATCGTAGTCGAATGGGTACCGTTGCCGTGGTAAACGTTGTGATTCACGGGGATCCACTGCAAATATGTTTAGCGGCGTGGTGGTGTTGGTACTAGGTGTTGGTGGTGGTGGTGGTGATGGGGTGGAAGGATCGTCGCTTCTTAGGGATGACGGAGGATGACGTGGAGTTGTGGTAGTAGTACGGGACGTGGTGGTCGTCGTCGTGGATGGCTGGATGTAGCGGGCAAAGGGTAACGTGGTGGTGATGGCTGGAGTAGACGGTGTGGACGGCGGTGTGGTAGACGTCTGGGTTGATACGTGGCGAACCCTTGACGTCTTGGCTGGCGTAGGCAGCGTCGTCGTCGTGGTCGAATTGGTGGATGACGGAGATGTGGAACGCAGGGTGTTCAAACAGGATATCACGGTCGTCAAATCGTAGAACACGCCTGTAAATAACGTACCCAGAACCACTATTACACACACTAGAGTACCCACTTGTGCTTTTCGAGTTCGTAATAGTAAGGGTAGACGTGTACTATCCATGGTACAATCCTACACTGAAGGCTGGTGATGATAGGGGTTAGAATTTATAGACGTTTCATGTCAGGGCCGGACACCCAGGAATTAAACGAACGAGGCCATCCTTGCCATTTGACGAGATGATAGGGGATGCCACGTCGATGTTCCGTTTTCAAAATCTTTTCCACCGTGT
>JAVTVY010000205.1:0-33749 GCA_036873755.1 Hanleya hanleyi
CCCAACACGGAAGCGGCCAACGGTGCTAAGATGGCCCCGAGAAAGCCACCTTTCTGTAACACCCTTTTCTTTTGTGTTTGAGGGACCCGCTTCTGGACTAAGGTTCGGAGACCTGTCTTATGCTTGGCCAACTTGATCTTCTCAGCCGGAGTCAGTGGTACGTTGCCTTTTAACAGGTTGTACCCGATCTCGCACAGACAGCGTACACGGTCAGGGTCCGCACCGCGTACAATGGTTCGGACTAACTCGGGTGGGGCCGTCTTCAATACACGGAGCGTCGGGGCGTGCTTCCGTACTCGCGCAGACATCATGTACAACTAATGCCAGAACCCACAACTCTGCCCTTTTTATCTACTTCAGAGAACAGAGACAAAGTCAACCATGCTGTGGTATTCATTCTTTTTATTATCCCCATCATCAAACACACACTCCAGCTGGGGGGGCCACTGTGGGTGTGTTTACATTATTTTTGCATGTACACGTGGTGGGCCTCTCCGGGAAAGATGCCGGTCCGTAGTCGAAGGTGCTCGGGGGTGGCATGCTTGAGGTCGAAGAGCATATACCCGTGCTGAGGGGTTGTCGCATCTTTGAAGGCTTCCAACGCAAACGGTGTGCGGCCAGGATACATCTGTCTCGCCAGGTGCAGCAGTTGAGTGGTATCTCTCGGGTTTTTGAAGACCACCATGTAGTGGGCATTTAAGCTGATGTTCCGATGTTCTTTGTTTTACTGAACAGATTCTGCACAATGTAGATGATGCTGAGCCGTCGATGATGGCTGCCTTTGGTAAAGAGTTGGGTGACCCGACTGTCCGTCTCCGCCATGAGATCATCCAGAACCACCAAGGTGTCGGGTTCCAAATCGGCCAGGTTGGGTAGGCCTTCCACTAACGTGATGTGGGGCATTGCTGCATACGCTGCCTGCCATTCTCCGTAACACCACACGACTCGGGCAATGGGTGGGGTGATCATACTGTCGGCGTGTTGAAGGAGCTTCCTGACGAAGTGCGTTTTGCCGGAACCCGTCGGTCCTGCGATGACGCAAGTGAAGGGATGCTGCCAACGGGGGTCCATGGTTGGAGGTGTATCCGCTGTCGTGGTAACCCGCTCTTGTAAATTTGGTACGAGTGAACTGGAGTGGTGGGTACAACGTTGGTCGTCGTTGTCTGTTCCCTGTCAGGGATGATGATGGGGGTGGGTACAACGTCAGTGGTCGTTGTCGGTTCACTCTGAGGGATGAAATCCGGTGGGTCTTCAGACGTAGTGGGTGTTCTTGGTGTAGGTGTGGAGCTTGGTGTGGAGCTCGACGTGGCTTGTACACGGGGTGTGGTGGTGGTGACTGGGCTCGATACGGGGTTGACTGGTGCTACCTGTAGACCGGTTTCACTGGTGGCTGGTGTTCTCAATTGGTTAAGTAACGTGCTGACATAGGCTACGTCGTAAAACACACCTCCGTACAACACACTCAGCAGGGTTAGCACTATCACCACAATCCCTACTTGCGCTTTGCGCGTTTTGGGAGACGCTGTGTTCAGAGGCAGCTGCTGTTTGTCCATAGCACTGTGTCGGATGTGGAATGAAGGATGACGGCAGTGGTGTCTGGCTTTATAGTCGTTTCACCTGGTTGGCAGCGACCCAGGACTTGAAGGAACTGGGCCAGCCTTGCCATTTCACGAAATGAAACAGTTTGCCACGTCGACGTTCCGTTTTCAAAATCTGCTCCACCGTGTAGTAGTCTTGCTGTGTTTTTACGACAGGCTGTAATTCCGTCTCGTAAAACGTCCCTAGCAACAGTTCCCCTTGAAGATCTTCCAGTTCATAGACTCGCCGCTGTCGGGGTAGGCGCCGTTTAATCAGGAAGTGCTCATCGCTCCAGTTGGGCAAGTAACTTTTCTCGAACTTGCCCTTGACTTTAGTGATCCGTACAGGGTCCCCGACCTTGTACACCGCCTTCGTCGTTCGCTGCGATGGCCTGGGGTACAAGACACGCCGGACTTTGGCTTCATTGCGTTGGGTCACGGTAATGGGGGCTCTCTCTATACTCCGATGATAGGCTCGATTGTAACCACTCACAAGTTTCGGGAGAACATCGATGTACCGCCTTTGAATGTCCTGTTGAACCTTTCCACCTCGGAAACCTTGGTCTCGTTGTACGTATGGAAGAAAAACACCTTCTGGGCTTTCAGAAACTGTTGGAACGGTCTGTTGAGGAATTCCGTGCCTTCGTCGGTTTGCAAATACAAAGGCTTGCGCCCGGTCTTGAAGATGTCTTTGAACGCCGCTATGAGATTCGCCCCCGTTTTCGTCCGGATGGGCACCACCCACGCATACTTGGATAGGATATCGATGCACGTCAAGATATACCTATTCCCATCGTTGTGTTTGGCAAAGGCGCTCATATCGACCAAATCCGCTTGCCACTGGGCATCTATTCCTCCCACGATGACCCGGTTCCGTAGAAAATGGCGACGGACAGCTCGATGTAAGGTATAGGTGTCTTGTTTTCTTAACCAATCTCGGACTTGGACACGTTGTATCCCCTGGGGGTTGGCCGCTCGATAGAGAGCCGACAATGCACTATAGGCCGCCGGACTGTCGGGACTGTAGTATAAGTTATCCAACACCTTCTCCCAGCGCTTCATGGTGACAAATGATGATGGACCCTGGCTCTATCGTTTATTTATAACGGGTATATCTTGGGCCGGTGTTTCTTTCTGATTTTCTTCGTGGGCTTCCACAGTGTCCATGGTGAATGACCAGTCCAACTCGTCTGATGACCGCTTGATAAGCACTTGATCCACATCTACCACGGCATCTTCCAATGCAGACCCTAGATCAGGGTGAAGGGTAAAATGCACTGTACCCCCATCTAGCCGAGCCAATTGAGCAAAGAAAGGGCCGCGTCGGATGTACACATCGTGACACAAGTGGATGAGGTCGCCGTCCAGTTCACCAGATAACACCCGTTTGAATTTGGTCCAGCCCTCTCGGGACAGACGAATGTGAGCCGGGCACGGTTGTGTAGGGTCCGCATCACAGATGCCTCCCACCTCCTCCATGATATCGACCTTATCCGCATACACGTGCAGGAAAACCTCGGGGGTCAAGCTGAGATACGCCAGTATTATATGCTCCGTCATGGTCAGTACGTGAATGGTACCAGATTTGACTGTCTCTCGTATTTATAGGGAGAACCCCGTTAGATCAAAGGATCAGGTGGTCATGTCACTGGGCTGACTGAGTCTAGCCGGGTAATCAATGGCATCGTCGTCTGGTTCATGGCTAGACAGTTGTTCATTGGGTTCTGCCGCCGCTTCTCTCAGGGCAGGAGCCCACTCCAACTCGTCTGATGACCGCTCGTCCGGTGTAAACAGCTGGTCCACGATAGGCACCACTTTCTCGAAGGCTGTCCAGAGATCGGGGTCTAGGGTGAAGCTTCGCGTAGGGTCTTGGTAGCGGCCCAGGCGTGGGAAGAAGGGTCCACGGTATACGTAGATGGCATTGTCTATGTGGATGACGTGTCCATCGAGCTCGCCGGTCAACACCCGTTTAAATTTGGTCCAGCCGTCACGATGTAGCGTAACCGTATTCGATACGGTCTCAGCGGGCGACCAGCAAACATCTCCACGGTCTTCCACCAGGGTGACTTTATCTTCATATACGTGTAACCCCACCCGGGGTGTAAGGGGCAGGATGGCTCGTAGGACGGGTGACATGCTTGATCCAATGACGATCGTTGAATGACGCACACTCTGTCTGACCCTCGTATTTATAGTCCCACTGTCAATACCACAGCGCCAGGGTCAATAGGGCACAGACTATTGTGAGGCCAACCAGCCGTCGCTGGTTCCGGCGTGAGCGCCCGTGGTCCATAGCCCGAGCATCAAGGATGGCTGTCATAGTCCAGTAGTGGTGAGTGATGGCACACCTCTCCATCGAGTGCACTCTGTCGAGGACCGCTTCTGTGAACTCGTTCAGGATCTGGCGTCGCCCCTCGCTGTCGTCGCCATCTGCAAACATGGACCGGACCACTGCTCGGTAACCCGTGAGTGAATTCACCACGGTGGCATGCTGTAAAATGCGAGTCGCATAGGGCTGGATCTCCGTCATGGTTCTGCAACCGTAGAAATGAAGGTGTGGGATCCAGAGAGACGTGTTTTATAGACCAGGTCACACATGCGCGCCTAGACGTCGGGTGTAGTCCGTGATACGTACTATTCTGATGAGTTAGTCCAAAAAAGACAACAACAACAACATAGATTACAGATCAATCCTTTTATTATGCGTGAATAACCTGTGAACATCATAGGAATGCATGTACTGACCTGTCTGTGGGGGTTTTCCACAATGGCGTTCACCTTCGGGTCTTTCCGGTCAACGTATTCGCCATTTCCCCACAATGGCGGTGTATCCGCCATTATCCGCCATTTTCCCACAATGGCTGTGTATCCGCCATTATCCGCCATTTTCCCACAATGGCGGTGTATCCGCCATTATCCGCGATTTTCCCACAATGGCGGTGTATCCGCCATTATCCGCCATTGGGCACTTCACGTCTGCGCCTGCATTGGGGTATATGAGGGTCTTCATGCGCGCGCGCGCGCAATGCCGCTCAGTCGTACACCAGTACACCAGTCTCGATCCTCGACTTGGGGATAGAGTGTGCTAAAAATAGATCACCAGCTAGCGTACTACAAAAGGGAAGCGGCCTGGCCGTTTCATCAGACACTCTGTCAACCACCAAGATGTTCATTTGCACAACTTGCCAGAAGCAGTTTACTCGTTTAGATAATTTACGACGCCACGAGGCCTCCACCCACAACGATGGACTGTATACTTGTATAACCTGCGCACGGTCAGTTAATCGGGAAGATGCTTTACTGCGCCACGAACGTTCAATTCATGGGCCACCCAAGCGTCCATGCGAGGATTGTGGTCAACTCTTCAAACGACGCAGTCAGTTGCTGCGACACCAACGTTTGATTCATGCCCCGGTACAGAGTCATACGACTGACAACATCGAACATTTTCTGGGCGATTCCACCAAGATGTTCACTTGCACAACTTGTCAGAAGCAGTTTACTCGTCTAGATAATTTTCGACGCCACGAGGCCTCCACCCGCAACGATGCACGGTATACTTGTATAACCTGCGCAGGGTCATTTAATCGGGAGGATCAGTTACTGCGCCACGAACGTTCAATTCATGGGCCACCCAAGCGTCCATGCGAGGATTGTGGTCAACGCTTCAAACGACGCAGTCAGTTGCTGCGACACCAACGGTTGATTCATGCCCCGGTACCATGGCATGAGCGACAACTTCCTACTGAAGAGGAGCCGCGGAAGATCAGACCCAGTGAAGATAAGCCCGGGGAGACGAACGCCACTGGTGATGCGATGAAGGAGAACCCGCCTATACCCACAGTTCAGAAGAGCCTGGATATCCAGCCGGACCCCAGCGTTACGGTTTCCAGTCATACGCCTGACAACATCGAACATTTTCTGGGCGATCTCTTACAGGACAACCATCCAGTGAGTGACATCGATCGGCGCCATTGGTCCATGACACGGCACTGTTTCCACCCTCATGGCCCTATTCAAGATATTTACAATTTTCCACTGACCAACCGCACCCGTCTACGCAGCTACGTGGAAGCCATCTTCAATGATCAAACTACGGCCTTCAAATTGAATGTCGCTTTCGGGTACATCTTACGTCACAAAAAGACGGGCCAGTTACGGTATTATTATCCCGGCAATAATATCTATGTGTCTGACCAACCGTTCACCATCATTAACCGGAGGTCACTAGAGACGATGCTGGAGATACTGGACACCGTGGAACCCTTGAGATGGGCACATCGTCAACGCCCCAACATACAATGGGTGGTAGAGAGGGTAACCAATGTCACGTTTTTCCTTACCAAGCTGACCGAATACCGCCATCGGTTGAATGCGTCACCCGCGCACTGATGAATACCATAAGATGCCGCACATACTCTCTATGTCTACATGCCGATCGTTGACTTGAGCTCAGTAAACACTTGTACCTAATGTGACGGTGCGTTAAATAATAAAACATGGTGTTTGATATTTAAATTTGTTTTTCCGTGAACATACTAAACATACCCAGGGCGGCTCTCCCAGCCTGGGTATGATGTAACATTGGGGATAATAAACTATACCGCAAATGTCTAGAAGTAGGTTTCCCAGGGGGACAAACATTGGTCCTATACCCCCAGTATGGGACTATATGGGTCTCGGTGACTTTTTTCAAAAATTTCACCGATTCGCTCCGGGACACTTCCTATCATGTTTGTCTTGACGAGACTAAGAAAACGAGACCCCACAACCTATACCGCAAATGTCGAGAAGTAGGTTTCCCAGGATGGTCCTATATCCCCCATACCCCATATAGGCATTTTCACGTAATTTAGAATAAAGTCCGTGTTCCGTATTTTTTCAGGAAAAATTTTACATACACCCACCCTGGAACTAGGGGGAGATAACTCTATTGATAGGCAAGCCCCGTTAAGCCCGGCGACCTATATACCCTCCATACCCCATATAGGTATTTTCCCGGATTTTTCGATAAAGTCCGTGTTCCGTTTTTTTTTTCAGGAAAAATTTTACATGCACCCACCCCATTTATCTGGATGCCCCTTCATCTAGGCTTCACATGGATACCTCATACAACTCCATCGGCCCATTAGGGGCTCCCCTACATCCCAACACGTCTATTTCCATACCCTTGGGCCACCGCGCATGCGCAGAATGCCGATATTTCAACCCCACACCCAGCCCATCAAATGCCCCTTCACGAATGCTTCACATGGATACCTCATACAACTCCATTGAACCATTAGGGGCTCTCCTAGATCCCAAAACGTCTATTTCCATACCCTTGGGCCACCGCGCATGCGCAGAATGCCGATATGTCAACCCCACACCCAGCCCATTAGATGCCCCCTCACATAGACTTCACTTTGATACCTCACTCGACCCCATCGGACCATTTTATCTAGGGACTACTTTTTCTCCGCGGAAACTTTTTCCCGCGACCGCATCACCGCCAAAACCGCATCACCGCGGAGGAATACATTCCCTGTAACAATTGGAACTCTCCTGTGTTGGAAGTAGCTTTTTGGTGATTCTGCCGGAACTATACTGCACTTGACCTCTCCGACCTCCACGTGACCTCCACAAATGACCTCTACATCCGGGTGAAAGTTGCGTCAATTTGCATTTACACTACTACTCCCCTTTATTTCTGCTGGTGGACGTTTCGTCTCCAAGGCTTCCCCTCTGTATAAATCATTGTGATTGTAGTTTTGTGACTTGTAAACATGGTGGAGAATGAAGAGCTTGGTCGGCGTCGGGCCTCACAGGTATTTGTTCTGAATACGAACTTGAATTCAATAAATACTCACTCGTTTGGACCGTTTTTTCTGGTAGTCATACAGTTCATCATTTTCCAACAGATGACTTGATTTGGCTGTTACATCATCTCTCTGAAATATTTGTATTTAACATGGTTCAAGTCGGTGCTAGGGGCCGTGTGAGCATGTAATTCAAGATGTCCATATGAACAGAAACAATAAAAGCGTGGCTGCGATACAAAAAATCACAGAAATCACTTTTGGTTCTCTGATGTTTTCAGAAATATGCAGTTTATTTGTCTTTGGGGTCATATGGTTTTTTGATAGTATTCCAGCATCGTTTTCCTCCACACTTTTAATGTTGCGTTTAACAGATCCCCACCTACATACTGAACGCCAACCTGCACATCGGATCCCTATGGAAACATTTTTGACGAATTTATTAAAATCATACGCCCCCCCCCCCCCTGTGTAACAATACCACAACAACAGGCAAGCCCCACTTCGAATGCCTATGAAAACATAGGCGAACCATAATCCTGATAATACTCTTTGTGAAATACGACACAGGCAAGCCCACGTGCCTATGTGACACCCATATTACATTGTTTCCCACTATCTGCCTACTGTGGCGCAGCTTCACTTTAGTTTGCCCACAACGTTCCAGTCACTGGGTGTGTCAATACATACTTTACCAACAAAAACAATTTTGCAAACAAGTTTCAGACAAGGTAATCGATGATATATGCTCACATGATTTTGTAAGTTTAGCTGAAAATTCTACCCATTACCCATCCTCGCGAGCCAGTGTGTCGATCGATCTATTGGGATCGATACACTGGTTTGGTTAATTACCCATACGAGTTCTGGATATAAATAGATGAAGGGGTTTCCCCTGAATCAACCCAATCAGCGAACTCGCTAAGCTGGTTGATTAGGCCAATCCGCTGCAAGGTATGATAAGTGACAGGTTTCAATTTCATCGCAGGCCAAACTGCTTTGATGTCAAGCGGAAATCGACATTGGAAGTCAAAGCAAAAACCGCAGGCTGGGGATACTATGGTGTTCCATTTCGGCCATTTTTGCGTCGTGCGTCGCAGGCGACGGGAAGGGCGACGTCGCCCACGACGTCGCCCGCGACGTCGCCCTTCCCGTCGCCCTTTCCGTCGCGTTCTTATAATGTTAAGAGATACAACGCGACGCGACGTCGCCCACGACGTCGCTCGCGACGTCGCCCTTCCCGTCGCGCGTCGCTTTCATCAACGCGACGGGATGAGCGACGTCGCGCTTCCCGTCGTGTTCTTATAATGTTAATTGATAGAACGCGACGCGACGTCGCCCTTTTTAAACGCGACGTCGCCCACGACGTCGCCCTTTCCGTCGCGCGTCGCCTTCCGGTATTTTAGGACAAAATCGAGCTGCGCATGCTTAAGGAGCAGCTATTGGGATGTGGGTCGTATGGTGAGGCCGCCATTTCACGAATCAGCTCTGCCACTATCGACGAAGAAAATGTCGGCGTAAATTAATAATGCTTATCCAGCATTATCGTATAGCTTTTAAACGGTGTTAAATATTAGTCCATGCTTGAAATGATACCTGTTATGAAATTATCTCTCGGAAAGTCTGTAACTCGCTGTGTTGTACTGTGCACATTATATTTTCGCTTCCAAAAGATATGCGCAACCCCCACATCCGTACACGCGTGGATGTGTGTTTGGCTTTTATGTGTGCTTTTATGTGTTTGTGTGTTTTCATTTTTCAGATATCCACTGCCCAAGAACAATGGTTTTATGTAATGACTTTTTATTAAACCCATCTTATGATATTTTTAATACGAAAACAGTTTTTAAGAAACAGGCAATCAAATATAAAATTATGTTATATCAACGCTAATATCTCCACTTTTATGTTTTATACAATTACGTAAGCTCGTTAAACTTTCCGAAGTCTGTTATTGGGTCTTCTGGCCTGTTGACTTTGTAATGAAATAAATAAATATAAATAAATCCTTACAGTATACCTCCTTATGTTACTACAATGACCAGGGCTTTGAAAATATCCTTTTATTTACTGCTGTCCAACACCGTATACGGGTACTCAACCTGTCACGTCCCGACAGATTGTAGTAGATCTTTTAGCTTTCAATTTAGCAGAGAGAGATAGTCCTAGCTATCAAAAAGAAGAAAAAAAAGAAATTATGATGGAATTGAAGTTATTTTACTGTGAGAATTATGTTCTCTCTATTCTTTCTAAAAATTGATTGAAGAATATTAGTTTTTCTACACTCTTCGAATTATCCGGCATTTCCACGATCGTACTAGACGTTTGACGACAATTGAACTTCAAATTTAAGACGAGTTCTTGGAGTTCGGGTAATTTGCACTTAACTCATGGCCGTGTTTGTCAGAGGGGAAAGTGGTCAAGCAGAGGAAACGAGGCATGTTTAAGCATACAGTTAATAGGGGAGTTCCGAATCGTCTTTTACATCTAGACTGCTGGCGCTCGTGTTGTTAAGAGTTGAGAGTGATTCTTGGCCTTATTTTCTACGAAAATCTGTCGTCGATAATTGCATGTATAAATTCTCTAATTGAACTTGTAAATCAATGAGAAAATCATGTCCGTCTCCGTGCACCAGCGCGGGCAGTTGCGAATCACTTTGGTAAGAAGCGGATCACGCCATCTAGCGGTCGTTACAGCCGCTGAGAATATATATATATATATATATATATATATTTTGTAAAGCCTGAGTGGTCATCTATCACCAATATCCCAATAGGCGAAAAATGATGTATCACATGCCTGGACTTTGTTGGATTGCCATTACTGAGGCAGAAATTTTTCATAGACAACGACGGCCTGATCTGTCTGACCATGCCATATACGGAAATTATCTTCACTAATTAAATTAATTCTCTCAGGATTTCGATAGTTTGTTATTTGTTCACGGATGACACCATTCATTTAAGATTGAACCTGACAGACCTGGTTCAATAGAAACCTGTCGAAAATGTTTCCCCATCTGATCTGATATACTGCATGGAATTCAGATTCAAATTTAAGAAAGTTACACACACGTTCCATCGTGTTTCTGACAGCTGAACGAATTCTACTCGCATATTCAAGATTACAATATATAAACTCTCTAAATGGACATCGGACATCTATTTAGCATCTATATCTGGACAACAGAAAATAGAGAAAAGGACACACAGATATATTTTCCCAATTTTAATAATGAAATCTTTAATTTTGAAATCTTTGGTATGTGTGTGGTGGGGTGGGAGAAGTGGGTGGGGGGGGGGAGTATGTGAAGACTATCCCGTTCTGTGACTTAAAATTATTATGCCGCATTATGTTACAATTCTGGCGAGATAAGGGTTATCGCAAATCATTAGATATTGTGTTTGACCATTCATATGATTCAGTCACTGAAACGAATACTGAAATTACCACTTAAAGCCATTTTATTTCTCGTGGATTCAACACTTAAGAAATCACACGCATGCCGAATTGACCGAGAAACAAACAACGCAGGTCGGTTGTTCGACATTTATTTGGGTCCACAGAAACAGACGTTCCAATAAAAATAGAAAAGATTTAGACAGATGCTTTATTGTAAGAAATATAAGGCGTTCATTAGGAAAGTGATCCGCAAGTCGCCGTGATTCGGAACCCACAAAACTACTGTATAAATTCCTCCCAAAATGTACAAAACACGTATTCCATCCAAAACCACAACCTGGACGAGTCGCTGAGCTAATCAGTGTGCACAGCGTTTTTTGCGTTGACCAAGTTTGAGGTTTAATAACCCTGGAAAGAAAATACCCACACATAAAAGCAAGAAAAGACAAAATACGAAGCTGCGCATCTGAAAACCCCTCGGCTCTGGGCGCCAGCCATTCATAATGTATTCAATTTGAAGCAAGATTTCAGGAACACCAAGCAGTCAAGTAACAAATATACAGATTATGAAAAATTTTGCCATTAGAAATGGCCTCGAACGTTTCCGTCCAATCAGAGAAATCGGTATTCATTACATAAGTCTGTAGATGCATCGATGACGTATACCAAATTTTACATCGAGCATTTGAAGATTATCAGAGATAGAGATCAGTAATGATTTCGCATAAATTAAAGATGGCCGTCCATCCTTCCCACCACTCAAGAGAAACTGATGTGGTTATTCATTGCAAGTCTCTTGATACATGGATGCTGTATACCAAGTTTCATATAGAACACTGAAATGGTATCAAAGATATACATCATTAAAGATTTTGCATAAATTAAAGATGGCCACCAAGGTTTCCGCCGAATCAGGAAAACCAGAACTGTCTATTGATACATCGATGATGTATACCAAATTTTACATCGAGCACTTGAACGGTATCAGAGATATAGATCATTAATGATTTTGCATAAACTAAAGAAGGCCGCCCATCCTTCCCGCAACTCAGAGGAACTGATGTGGTTATTCATTGCAAGTCGCTTGATACATCGATGATGTATACCAAGTTTCATATAGAACACTGAAATGGTATCAAAGATATACATCATTAAAGATTTTGCATAAATTAAAGATGGCCACCAAGGTTTTCACCCAATCAGAAACGCCAGAACTGTCATTTATCGTAAGTCTATTGATGCATCGATGATATACAATACCAAATTTTACATCGAGTACTCGAACGGTATCAGAGATAGAGATCATTAATGATTTCGCATAAATTAAAGATGGCCGCCCATCCTTCCCGCCACTCAGAGGAACTGATGTGGTTATACATTGCAGGTCTCTTGATACATCGATGCTGTATACCAAGTTTCGTATAGAACACTTGAATGGTACCAGAGATATATATCATTAAAATTTTTGCATAAATTAAAGATGGCCGCCAAGGTTTTCACCGAATCAGGGCAACTGGTTTGGTCATTCCTTTGAAGTTTCTTGATGCATCGATGATCTACACCAAGTTTCACACTGAACAGAGAAATGGTACTAAGATACACAAGATTAATGATTTCGCATAAATTAAATATGGCCGCCAAAGATTCCAACCAATCAGGTCCAGATTCAATAGGGTTCTGGGTCATGAGCATATGGATGTGCAGTGCAAGTTTGGTGTGCCTAGGGTAAGTCGTTCTAAAGATATCTTGGTAACAAGAAACCTGTGATGGCTTCGCATAAATTAAAGATGGCCGCCAAAGTTTCCAACCAACCAGGTCCAGATTCAATAGGGTTCTGGGTCACGAGCATACGGATGTGCACTGCAAGTTTGGTGTGCCTAGGGTAACGAGAAAGGTCTGACGGACAGACGGACGGACGGACAGACGGACGGACGTACATGACGACGACAATACCCTTCGGCCAAATTTTGGCCGAGGGGTAAAAAACTGGTTACAACGTGTGCGTTTTAATGTTGAGTTTTATTCACTGGGAAAGGCCAAGAACGCATCTCCAGTCATCTGGGATTCTGGAGCTTCCGGGGCCTAGGCGGCCCCTGGACCCTCGCCTTATTGTGCTGTCATAGTATACCCCCCCCCCCTCCCGCCCCAAATCTGAAAACTTGTCTACGTCCTTGTAACTGCAGGGGTTCTTTCCTCAATTTCAAGAAAAATTCAAATCTCGTTGATATGCACTCTTAAAATAATTCATGGATTTTGTTCCAGGTTTTGTTCAGGCCATTTGACGACAATTGTGTTTCAAGGATGATTTTTTTTTTATATTTTTCTTGAAAATGAGGAAAGAATCTCTGCAGTTAAGAGCAACTTACTCGAGCTCCAAGAATTCGTCCTGAATTTTAAGTTCAATCGTCTAGAACGATCGTGGAAATGCCGGACGATTTAAAGATTACAGAAGTACTAATATTCTTCAGTCAGTTCTTAGAAAGAGTAGTCTTAGAAAGAGTAGAAAGAACAAAATAACTTCAATTCCATCATAATTTTTTTTCTTTTTGACAGTTATAGGACTATCTCTCTCCGCTAAATTGAAAGCTTATAGATCTACACTACAATCTGTCGGGACGTGACAGGTTAATTAACGGTATACAGTGTTGGACAGCAGTAAATAAAAGGATATTTTCAACGGCCTGGTAAATGTGGTCACATAAGGAGGTATACTGTAAGAACAACTGAAAAACACAAACACATAAAAGCACACAGAAAAGCCACAGACACATACACGCGTAAATCCAATGGGAATAAAGAAATTCAAGACGATGTACGGATGTGGGGGTTGCGTATATTTTTTGGAAGCGAAGATATAATTTGTACAGTACAACACAGCGAGTTGCAGACTTTCCGAGAGATAACTTCATAACAGACATCATTCCAAGCATGGACTAATATTTAACACCATTTAAAAGCTATTGGGTGATTGTGCCTATTATCGGCCACCTAGAAAGTGTTGCGAATTTGCGCCCATCGTGAGGTGTCCCCTTTTCACATTCACCGTTAAAAATAACCTTATCAATCATTTTAGATTATAAAAAAACACAAGTTGACACATTCAAGTGATTTAGAGAAATAAATTGCCTTTATTTGTGAAACTGTCACTTTCTTCCAGTGATCGGCCGTCAAAAATCTAATTTCGGCCATTGTATGTCCAGCTATCGGCCACCCATACCCGATGCTAGAGTTGGGACTGTGGAGTTGTCAGGTAATTATAGTGCCAGATGGCAATGATGAACACGGAACACGTTTTATAGTACTGTATCAAGCGAAGCCATGTTATGTTAAAACTCCCGGATGTTAGCAATACAGAGCTAGGCTCAACATATAGAGCTGGCTGCTTCATAGCCGCATATTAAGAGGCGCATGCTGAAGGTATAGCATAGGCTGATACCACATCTCCCTTTTCTTAGGGTTAACATTAAACATGGAAAGTACATGTACTTAAAGTCTCTATAATACTTATTTGTTTTATCTTGAACATGTACCCATGTATGAAATTCAATGAATAACACATGTAACATCTGAAATAACTTCGAATAATAAAGTCTGCGTAAATCAAATGAACTGAACGTGTTGTTTACTTTAACGCTAACGAGAACTGTTGCAAATAACGCTTTGTAAGTCAACTCTTAAAAAAACCGGACCACTCTCCCCGTTGTGTATCATTATCTTTAGGGTCTCTTACACAACTATGGGTACCTAACACTTATCAGTCATTGAGTCTCTATGACAGGCTATATCAACACTATAGGTCCATCCTAGTTGGTGGTTTTGAGAGTCTACCCGTGCGAGTTCGGACCTCAGTAGTTGGTGACGACACTGGCACTGTTGACCGATGCGCCACACTTGACGATGAATGTGACACATTAGACTGACACGACACACTTGGTGATTGACGTGACACACTTGACTGTGACACAATTGATGGATGAGACACATTTGACTGATGCGACACAATCGGTGATGGATGTAACACATTCTGTGGCACAGGAACCAGATGTTTTCTGTTCCTTCTCACGATACCACCGCTGGTCTGTATGGTGTAGGAGCGTGGTGTTGACGCTTTATTAAGGACTGTACCCCTAGAATGTCTGGAATATGGGTCAGTGAGCCACACAGCATTTCCCGGTTGTAGTTCTGGAAGTGGTTGAGCGCGATGACGTCGATTGTAGTTTGCAGTCTGCTGATTTTTGATATTCCTCTCTCTCAGTTGAACATTTTTGCGATTTGGCAGTTTGGGCGCAAGCTGTGATGGGAAGACTGGGACGGTCGTACGGAGTTTCCGACCCATTAACAGTTCTGCTGGGCTATACCCTTTTGCGATTGGAGTAGCTCTATAGGCCAGAAGAGCTAGGTATGGGCTTTCTTCAACAGCATCTTGACTGTTTGAACTGCACGTTCGGCTTCTCCATTACTCTGGGGGAATCTAGGACTACTTGGCACATGGACAAATCCATACTGTTTCGCGAATTTGTCGAATTCTACTGATGTGTACGGTACATTGTCAGATCGGAAAACTTCAGGTATTCCATGTCTGGCAAATATTGATTTCAAATGTTCAATAACACGTGGTGCTGACAGAGAGTTCAGGAGAGCAATTTCTGCAAATCTTGAATAGTAATTCACGACGATGAGGTAAGTTTTTGAGTTTAACTCAAATAGGTCAGATCCGACGACCTGCCAAGGTCGTTCTGGTATCTCTGTAGTCATCAAAGGTTCTGGGCGATTAACCGTTTCTTTACTGCAAGTTTCGCAGCTTTTCACTACGGTCTCGATCTGTGTACTGATCCCTGGCCACCAGACGGATTGTTTAGCTCTCTCGCGCGTTTTGTTGATGCCGAGATGCCCTTCATGAAGTTTTCCCAGTATATACATGTAGGAATCACAATCCGACGGCCCATGAGTAGAAGATCCTTTTGAACAGTCAGTTCGCCAGAAACCTGCCAATATGGTTTCAGTGTAGAGGGCAGAGTGTTTTTCACTGGCCATCCTTCTCTGGAGACTTTGATTACTTCCTGTAGGACTGGATCCGCTGTTTGCTGGTTCCGAATTTCCTGTAATCTGTCTTCAGTTGCTGGTAGACCTTCCATCACTGCATTTACGAATGAAAGCATCCAAGGCTGCTAAAAAACAGGGAAGGAATTGGTCCTGTTCAATATATTTCTGATGTGTCTCTCGTTGCATACGTGATGTGAATTTGTGAAGCTTAGCTCTAATTATTGAAGAGACTTCATCAATACTGTAAAGAAAGTCTAGGCAAATGAGAGTTGCATATGTGGTACCAGTGGACGATGGAAACAATTTTGTTGAGGCGTTCAACTGTTCTCACAATTGTTTGACAACCCAATGGAATTACCTTTCCCCGATAAAGAACACAACACCGAAGATTAAAAATTGTATATTATCTGAACTAAACAAGATAACATTTTGGTAGTAACCCTACAATATTGCCGAGGTCGGTGTCCGCATCATAGTGAACATTGTTGCCCAGGAAGCAGATCGGCTTTCATTCATGGTTTATGTATTCATGCACACAGCAACCTGCAGTCAAAGCTCAATGACATTGTTATTGTAGACATGTACAAGAATGAAGTCACTGAATCTGATTCATATTCATAATTTATTTGTGTGGCAATTGACAACCAGAAAATAATATAAGTAGCCTATAGGTCTTCTTCAAGATTACACGTATGCCTACCAGTACATCGAATAATTATTTTAAAATCCATTCAGCAATTGCACACAGAAAAAATACCCTTACGTTACTAAAAATTTCAATCACAGACACAGAAAACCATTATTAACATCAAAAAATAAATTTACCTCCACTGCCTGGCCCAAACGGAAAATTATTTTGTCAACTTCAACAGGTCAGAGCAAAGCACTAAGTGGGGTATATATCCAATCTAATTAAAATTAAATCCTAACTGCTTCCCCATTTGGATATGTCGCTGTTAGGATCTAACCGGCTTGCAGTAAGGCGCGTGTTGACCGATCCCGAGAGGTTTTCATAGTGCTTTGAAGGGAACGTAATGACAAGTGCTTTCTGGTTGGCTCAGCCGAAGCACACGCCAAGCTGTGGGGGAATCTTCTGATGTTGCCGCCCACCCGCCAGGTTGGCTCCATAATGCGGGGTAGAATTATGGACTCGTCCTTGACGTAACCTTGAGTTAACGCAGAGTCCATGAACCTATCCCCCCTGCCCGACTCAAGTAAAGTAGTTAAAATGCGGTCGTGATGTCATAAGACTATTAAATATTCATGAGCTGGGCGCTCCGAACACAAAATTTAATTGAAATCAGTAAGATCCTACATAGCGACATATACGATTGGGGAGCATTGATAGGATATTAATTTATTAAGATTGGGTATATATCCCAACTAAGATATTAAATCAAAGTTTGGATATTGAAATATATCCTAATTGGGATATTTTCACCGATTTTCATACTAAACGGCAATGTCGGATTTCGGCATCAAAACTACCAAAAACAAGATAGAATCTACTTCACAAAACTGACAATACGATTGTATAATTTCGCTGACCTTTTCTCGTCGACATTATTCTCTGTGCAATTGCAATTACGTGCAATATACTTTTTGATGTTGTTGTTGCAGTATACTTCCCATCAATAACCACTGTTGTATGTCTTTAAACGAACAGAAGAACTACTAGCACAATATGCCAGCTTGAAAATATGGAAGTATGAAAAAAATATTCAAATTGCGATATTTTATCCCAATTGGGATATATATCCCAGTTAGTCCTTTTCCCTGACCTGTTCAACGAGCTGCCATTACGGATATGGTAAGAATCAAGTACATTACTTTTGCTGGATGACAAATGATGCAGGACGATAAGATCAGTCAATTTGAAAATTGCAGTAAAAAGGATGTTTTTCGCTTGATGAAATAAATCAAGTTTTCCTTGCAAGAAATGTTTTCAAACTTAGCACACAAAACGGCGGCTTTCAGTCATGCCATGTGCATGCTTTCAGTCATGCAGTAGCGCGGAAACTTGCAATATTCATTTATTTGATAATATTAACAAGTGTGCGCCGGGAAACAAGTAATGAATTCAGTGACGGGTATAAAACGTTTTACACACCTCGATCTGTCCGAATGTCACACTCGCACAGTGTCAAAATTCTCCAGTCGACTGATGGAACGAAAACGAAACTGCCTCCTCGTCTCTCCTTTTCAAACTCTCTCACCGCTGCACTATAATTTTGGCAGTGCGGTTCAGCCGATCTTAAAACATGACGTCTTTTCGTAAATTCGGTGTATTTCATTGGCTATCAGAACCGAAGATGAAGTGGGCATATTCCGTGACTACGACCTGTGCCATATTGACCAGTTTACAGACAAAACACAATCTTTCGAAGAAAATCTCTCAAGATATCAGCAGAAGTGTTGTCCAGGAAACGCATTCGACATATTCTTCAATATCTGCACCTAGAAACGGCTCGTCGTGAGATTAATTCAGAGAAATTATTCGAAACTAGGTCGAACTACTTCATAGCGCATTCAATAAACGGAGTGACGCGGAACTTTCAGTCATTCTCTCATTTTGCGCAGGGGTGTTGTAATGAAAACCATATCGCTTGGATAGATCGCACCCCTGAAATTACCCATAAGCCAGTTCACCTAGCATTGCAAAAAATTCTCCAGTCGACTGATGGAACGAAAACGAAACTGCCTCCTCGTCTCTCCTTTTCAAACTCTCTCACCGGGACTGCACTATAATTTTGGCAGTGCGGTTCAGCCGATCTAAAAACATGACGTCTTTTCGTAAATTCGATGTATTTCATTGGCTATCAGAACCGAAGATGAAGTGGGCATATTCCGTGACTACGACCTGTGCCATATTGACCAGTTTACAGACAAAACACAATCTTTCGAAGAAAATCTCTCAAGATATCAGCAGAAGTGTTGTCCAGGAAACGCATTCGACATATTCTTCAATATCTGCACCTAGAAACGGCTCGTCGTGAGATTAATTCAGAGAAATTATTCGAAACTAGGTCGAACTACTTCATAGCGCATTCAATAAACGGAGTGACGCGGAACTTTCAGTCATTCTCTCATTTTGCGCAGGGGTGTTGTAATGAAAACCATATCGCTTGGATAGATCGCACCCCTGAAATTACCCATAAGCCAGTTCACCTAGCATTGCAAGAAACAGGGAAACTTCCCTGTTTAAAAAGTCGGCTTCTTGTTCCAAATCTAGATCTGCTCGACTGGCACTAGTTGGTGAGGGAGCTCTTGATAGAGCTTCGGCAGTGACGAGATATTTCCCTGGGGTGTGGTGGACTGTGAATTTGAATTGCATGAGTCGCATGCGAAATCTCTGGATGCGAGAAGGCATAGTGTCTAAGTCTTTGCTTGTGAGCAAAGGTACTAGTGGCTTGTGATCTGTCTCTATGTCAATGGTTTTACCAATGATGTATTGGCTGAAGCGTTCACATGCCCAGGTTATGCCCAAGCATTCTTTTTCTATCTGAGCATATCTTGTTTCTGTGTCCGTTAACGAGCGTGAAGCATATGCTACAGGCTGAAACTGTCCGTTTGCCTGTTTTTGTAGTAAAACTGCCCCGAGACCGTACGATGACGCGTCTGACGAGATGCACGTTTCACGTTTTCCATCATAGTGAGCCAATACTGGTGCAGATGAAAGCTCAGATTTCACGTCTGTGAATGCTTGTTGTTGGGGTTTGTCCCATGTCCACACATTATCCTTTGTAAGAAGGTCACGTAATGGTTTAGTCTTATCAGCCAAATTTGGTGCAAATTTCCCCAACTGGTTGGTCATTCCAAGAAATCTTCTGAGTTCTGTCGTATTTCTCGGAGGTGGTAAATCCACGATAGCCTGGACTTTGTCTGGATCTGCACGGATACCATCACCGTTGATGATGTGGCCCAAAAATGGGAGTTCAGGCTTGGAAAATTCGCACTTATCGTTGAGGGTTATGCCAGCTTCCTCAAGGCGATCCAGAACTGCAGCTAAGCGTTCGTCATGTTGGACCTGAGTTTCGCCTGCCACCAGCACATCGTCCATCAGACAAACCACACCTGGTAGGCCGTCTAGCGTTTGCATCATTTTCTTCTGAAATACTTCTGGTGCCGAAGTGATTCCGAATGGTAATTTGTTGAAGAAAAATCGGCCAAAAGGTGTAACAAATGTTGTCAGTAATGCTGATTCCTTTGACAGGGGCACTTGCCAAAATCCCGAGTTGGCGTCAAGTTTTGAGAACACTTTGGCACCGGCTAGCTGAGCTAGAGTTTCATCGACTGTTGGCAGTGGGTGGATTTCTCTACACACACTTTCATTTAATTTGGTCAGGTCAACACAAATTCTGACTTTGTTGTTTGGTTTTGGAACCACTACCATGCCTGCACACCATTCAGTGGGTTGATCAACTGGAGATATCACACCTAATTTCTGCATTCTAGTCAGTTCCTCTCTAACTGCTGACATCAAGGGTAATGGAATGCGGCGAGGTGTGTACAGTGCGAATGGTTTCGCTCCCTCTCTCAGCTTGATGTGGTACTCTCCCTGGATGACACCTAGGCCCCGAAATAGTTGTGGATATTTCTGTTTGTATTTCTCTTTTTCAGAAAGTTCATGAACTCGTGCAGCGAGATCAAGTGCATCTATCGCTGGCCTACCTACTAGAGGGGTGTCTAGGTGTTTGACTACATAGACATCCTGTGTTACAGATTTGTCTCCCTTGGCTAGGATAGTGGAGAATTTACCACACACATCAAGCAGTATACCGCCTGGCCCATACAACACTTTGGATGGGGGACTGAGAACACTTTTACTGCCTGGTAATGATTGATACAGTTTTTCGGGAACCACTGTCACATCTGCTCCAGTGTCAATCTTGAATGTAACCATTGTGTTTTCCAGAAATAAATTCACTTTCCATTTGTCGTCATTGTTTGGTGTATTTATTTCTCCTAAAAATGCGTACTGCATACTACTATTTTCATCCAATTCATCCTCGTGGGTTATTTCTCCTGAAAATGCGTACTGCATACTACTATTTTCATCTGATTTGTTCTCATGGGTTATTTCTCCTAAAAATGCGTACTGCATACTACTATCTTCATCTGATTCGTTCTCGTATGCTCCTACCGCGTTCACGCTAGGGCGTTTCCAGTAACAAAGGGATGAAAAATGTCCCCGTTTTTTACACTTCCCACAAGTTGATGAAAAGGCTGGGCATTTTTCCTTTGGGTGATACGGAGAACGTCCACAACGACCACAAGTGTTACTCCTGTTTTCATGGTAACGATTCTGAAAGTTTCCGCGTTGGAATGTTTGCTTAGACTTGGCACTGTCAGAAGATACCCGTTTCTTTTGCCACGTCTTCTTTTTGTAACCTTGGTTACCAGTATTTACACTATCAACATTTCTGGATGTAGCACCTGACGCTTCAAAGTTATTACGTAATTGTGGTTGTTGCTTTTTGACAGCTTCAGATTGTCGAGCCTGAGTCATGGCTTTTTTCTAGAGTTAGTTCAGGGTCAAGCTGCAACTTTTCACTAAGTTTTGCGTCTTTCAAACCCACGACCACATTGTCTCTTATCATTTGATCATGCAGGTCACCATAGCCACATTTTTCTGCTAAACAGTACAAAGAGGTGATAAAATTGTCCACTGATTCACCTTCTTCTTGGCGGCGATTGTTAAATTTCGCTCGCTCGTAAATAGTATTCCGTTTTACGACGAAGTGTTGCTCAAATCGAGCTTTGACGGTTTCATAGTCTTTTGACTGTCCGCAGTTAGATTGAACGATGTTAGGATATCGTCCGCTTCGTCGCCCATAGAGTAAATCAATGTGTTTACCTGCTTTTCTTTGGAATCCTCTGCGAGTCCCGATGCTTGGAGAAATCTGTCGAATCTTCTTATCCATTTCGGCCATTCTTCAGGCTGGCGAAAATTCAGTTTCTCCGGCGGGAGTAGTTGAAACGAGGCCATTTTTTAAAATGGGTTTTCTGTCTCTGTTTCACTGAAATAACTCACATAAGTTGTTTCCAAAGTTTGCTTGGGTTATAGCAATCCCGATTCTGACACCATGTGGAGTTGTCAGGTAATTATAGTGCCGGTTGGCAATGATGAACACGGAACACGTTTTATAGTACTGTATCAAGCGAAGCCATGTTATGTTAAAACTCCCGGATGTTAGAATACAGAGCTAGGCGCAACATATAGAGGTGGCTGCTTCATAGCCGCATATTAAGAGGCGCATGCTGAAGGTATAGCATAGGCTGATACCACAGGGACCGTTCTGTGATCGGCCATGGCACAGAAACTGCAAAAGATATTGAATAAGTCTCTAAAATGATTCCTGTGGTTTGATCATTGTTATATTAATTAGAAACACTACAATATAGATTCGAGAGTCTGTTCTCTCCATGCTAAAATACGGGTCAATGTTCTACCCAACACACGTATGAGTATAGTAACTCCATGCCAGTTATCGGCCACCGCGGCCGGTCGCTGAAATCCCCCCATTAACTGAAGTCGATCTATATTGCATGCCTGATATTTCTTAAAAGCTAACAGAATAATCCAACTTTTGCAGAGGAAATAGATAAATGCATCTTTTTCAGCTATTGGCCGGGTAGGCCGATGATTGGAAAACGGTCTTCATATCAATTTCAGTTATCCGCCACCCAATTTTTTAAATGTGACCGTCGTATTGTCACAAAAACTACGAAATAATTAATGTAAATGTGTCGTTATTACAAGTAAACACACTTACATGATAGCGAGATGTTAAATCTCCAAAAATCAGTGTTGTAGATCACTCGACAAAGTTACATAACGACGGATTATTTGCTCCAAATATGTCGGTTGTGCTGATACCCAACTTTCGAGCTTCCCGCCATTCACTTCTGCCGTCAGCTCGATACTTGAAACCAAACCGAGGTTTGGGGGGAATTCATTATTTGATTTATTTAGTCTGACATGGCCACATAGTCTTATGGTTTTCCTATTTGAATCGAAACTGTTCGGGTTGGCCGATAAGTGGGTGGTGGCCGATAATAGGCACAATCACCCTACGATAATGCAGGATAATCATTATTCATTTACGCTGACATTTTCTTCATCGATAGTGGCAGAGATCATTCATGAAATGACGGCCTCGCCATACGATCCACATCGCAATAGCTGCTCCCTAAGCATGCGCAGATCGATTTTGTCCTAAAATACCGGAAGGCGACGCGCGACGCGCGACGGAAAGGGCGACGTCGCAAAAAGGCCGACGTCGCGTCGCGTTCTATCAATTAACATTATAAGAACACGACGGGAAGGGAGACGGGAAGGGCGACGTCGCGGGCAACGTCGTGGGCGACGTCGCTCATCGCGTCGCGTTGATGAAAGCGACGCGCGACGGGAAGGGCGACGCGACGTCGCGTTTAGAAAGGGCGACGTCGCGTCACGTTGTATCTCTTAACATTATAAGAACGCGACGGGAAGGGCGACGGGAAGGGCGACGTCGTGGGCGACGTCGCCCTTCCCGTCGCCTGCGACGCACGACGCAAAAATGGCCGAAATGGAACATCATAGGATACCGACATGCTAATTCAAAACAAGGGCGGGGGATGACATGTACGAGATTGTATAATAGAGGCATCGACTCAAGAACTCATTCGAATCACCAAAAATGTTCAGGTAAACCCTCTGCGAAGATTTAGGATTTACCTGGACTTGTGAAGATGCCCATTACCCAGACTTCTCACCTTTTGACTTAATACCATAAACTGTCAAATTGACTTGCTTGTGCCCAAGGTTGAAATTATTGTAATTTCAAGAATTCCATTTATTGGTCTGCATCTCTCTGCCTCAAGCAAGAACTATTTAACTCGAACAAACTTATACTGTTAGCCTACAGTGTATTAACCAACACACCATTTACCATAGGGTATCATTTTTGTCCCCCACCGCAACGCGGCCGGGGACTTTAAAATGGTTCTTGATTCTATGTGTCCGTGCATGTCCGTGCATGTCTGTTCGAATGATTACTTCCGAACGCTTTGTTGGATTCTTCCGAAATTCGGCATACGGATTCCTTGCGACAAGACACCAGTCAGTATCGCGTTTCAGCAACATCTGCCTGAAGGTGGCGCCACTGGGTCAAAATGGTTCTTGCTTCTATGTGTCCGTGCATGTCCGTGGATGTCCGTGCATGTCTGTTCGAATGATTACTTCCTAACGCTTTGTTGGATTCTTCCGAAATTTGGCATACGCATTCCTTGCGACAAGACGCCATTCGGTATCGCATTTCAGCAACATCTGCCTGAAGGTGGCGCCACTGGGTCAAAATGGTTCTTGCTTCTATGTGTCCGTGCATGTCTGTGGATGTCCGTGCATGTCTGTTCGAATGATTACTAGCTTCCTAACGCTTTGTTGGATTCTTCCGAAATTCGGCATACGCATTCCTTGCGACAAGACGCCGGTCGGTATCGCATTTCAGCAACATCTTATGGACTAAGCAGAGATTGTAAATTATAAAAAAAAGCAACGCCTAAATCACAGAATAGCTTGTTCATATTAGCCCGAAAACATCGGCTAAGGAGTCTATTGTTTTGGTTGTTGTTGCTGAATCGGACTCCTTGTGATAGGAATGACACGCCCCCTTACCTATATTCACCTATCACAGCCAGAGTTTGTGAGTTAGTTCAAGTACGAGAGAGAAAGGTAGGCGATATATGACGTGACCGCGAGAGATGAACGCTGCATGAGATAATATTCTGACCACATGATAATAAATTGTGACCACGCCGTGACAACGATATGGCAAGAAATCACAGGTCTAAAAGATAACGAGTCATGTCCACGGGACAAGTCGTGACCACCTGAGCTCATCACATATTATCTCATGGCCTCTGCTTATAATCTTGTGGGCACGATTTAACAGGTGTGAAAATGTTTCTTCGTCATGTTCCCTCTATATATCCCACACTTCTCTAGAGAAGCCAGCAAAATTTCAGAAAAATTATTGAACGGACGAAGATGCCTGGTGGCTCGTTTACGACCTCCCCCATTTCATCATAGTGTCTAAATATAGCAGTGTGTGGACAGCCACAACAACAACGGTGTCACGTGTTGGTGAATATGAAAGTGCAGTCTTCGGCAACCGTCACTAGAACTAGCGTATTTGACCGAATGTCATTGTCTATTTGATCGTAGACCTTGGTGATTGTGTTCGCCACGTGTTTCGAGGTAGCCCATACATGAAGAATCTGTTTGTTCCATTTATCCATTGCGTTCCTACTGGACTGGACTATACCTAGAAAAGGAAGAAGAATAGAATTTGACGTTAATAAAAAGGTGAAAAACATCACAAACACCTACTTTGTAGTGGAAAAGTAATTTCATTTCAATATCTCTCTGATTAATAACAAAAGCTAACCTAAAGTAATGCAAATGACTGGAAATTAAAGCTACAGTTGCATGGTGTTAACAATGGATACTTTTACATTTCTTTTACATATGAAATATAATATATATACGGTACATGTATTAAAATAAACTTGCCTAAACTTCGTTCAAGTTCCTACAAGTTCAAATACGGTTAATTTTAATTTGAGCAAAATGTACGTTAGAGTTAGAGTTTATTACGAGTTTAGTACATTTAGATATTTACCTGAGAGTTTTTTATTGAGAAGTTTTGTTGCATCTTCTTCCGTATAGTCACCATGGTATTTCATTGCTCTCGTGACAGACACGCCCATTTTAATCCCCGTCATTGTACAAACATAATCAGTGATTGATCCGCCTTCCGGGAAATAAGAACCTCCATCTCTGTCTGAAATATAGAGGGCAGTAAAATGTAGTTCTGATCAATTTTCATTAAAAAAATAAAGTTAACGAATACTTATTGGAAATAATTTGGGAAATATTGAAGTTTGAAAATGAATTTCCATATATACCGGCACCGTATGCCTATATCACAAAATTATTTATATTATTACATTTGCAATTAAATAGAAAGCGATAAAAAATAGGTGAAAATGCATTTGATAGATAACGCAGACTATGAATGGAAAAATAAATATAAGAATAGTGGCTAAATTTGAGCGCAACTTACCTTCAAAAGTTGAGCTCCAAAACATCGATGTAACAATTCAAATGACATCACTTCAGAAAGAACGGAATTTCCACCTGCATTAGGCACACTTTGGATTTTAATGGCGTTGTCGGATAATTTCATATTTTTCATCAGACGCAAAGCATGAAACGTCGTGTGAATCAGCCCACAGTCCGTTACATCTGTCACTAGTTTGTGAAATTTAAAACACTGGCTATAAGAAACGGTGAAATTTTCCCCCAAGAAAACTGTACACGGTGGGGAGGATGTCCTTGTTTTTCTAGATGAATTTTGAGTTTTGCGAGTCCTTATCCTGTTGCGATGGCGATGTCTTTTATATGATGAATGGCGTTGTTTGTAGAAGGCGCAAGGCCGGGGGTTTCCCATCCTTTGGGTCGCCATTCTCCCATTTGATAGAGAGAGGTAATTTCCCGTCTCCCCATTCGTCGTGTCGAGGCTGGCCCTTAGGGGTGTAATGGTCCGAGGCACGGGTCGAGAAAAAACGACTAGAGTTGCAAGACCAACTTTGAGAGGGTGGCCGGCTCTGATGCTTTCGGTGTCTTCGCTGTTGCTGTTGTTGTTGAGTCGTTCGGGATGATGTTGACGCCATCATTTTCATGTTCAGATTTTGGCTTTAAAAAATATAACCTGTCTGCTACTGCCTTCTGAGTATCTTAAACTATTAATTAGGGTTGCAAGCCACAGGCGTGCAAACCTATTGTTATTGCTAATGTGTGAGTCCGCCGGATTTTGTGTCAACTGTACCCCGGCCGCCGTTCAACCGATGAAGTCGAAACTTCACATATGTATTGGGGAATGTGGGATCTACTGCATATCAAAAGAAGAAGCCGATTGGTCAGATGGTTCGGCGGCCATCTCGGATTTTTCCTTATGCCTTTTAAGATCTTCTTCTGTGGAACCGCTGGGTCGATTGACTCGAAACTTGGTACACATGTTCCATGGATGAGGATCTCTCAAAATTCTATTTGAAATTTTACTCCATAAAACAAAATGGCCGCCATTGACCAAGCAAAATTGTCGGTTTTTCGAATAACGGATTTGGACGGGGAAAGTGGCTACATATATGCATTGTGATATGGCGATCACGAATATGCAAAAATTTTGGTCTTCGGTCACGTGGTTTGGCCGCCATCTTGAATTTTGTCAGAAACGGGACACATCTTGTAGAGCCTATATCTCTGGGACTACGATAGGTACAGCCTTATAGTTTGTTGTATTATATTGTCCAGAAGCAGCTCTTTCAGAAGTGTGTCTACCCTTTTTACGTAGGTTCAATAGTTTCGCCGCTATAGAGGAATCAAAATTGTCAAATTTTCAAATGGAGACATTATTAGGGTTGCAAGCCACAGGCGTGCAAACCTATTGTTATTGCTAATGTGTGAGTCCGCCGGATTTTGTGTCAACTGTACCCCGGCCGCCGTTCAACCGATGAAGTCGAAACTTCACATATGTATTGGGGAATGTGGGATCTAGTGCATATCAAAAGAAGAAGCCGATTGGTCAGATGGTTCGGCGGCCATCTTGGATTTTCCCTAAAACCTTTCAAGATCTTCTCCTCTGGAACCGCTGGGTCGATTGACTCGAAACTTGGTACACATGTTCCATGGATGAGGAGCTCTCAAAATTCTATTTGAAATTTTACTCCGTAAAACAAAATGGCCGCCATTGACCAATCAAAATTGTCGGTTTTTCGAATAACGGATTTGGACGGGGAAAGTGGCTACATATATGCATTGCGATATGGCGATCACGAATATGCAAAAATTTTGGTCCTCGGTCACGTGGTTTGGCCGCCATCTTGAATTTTGTCAGAAACGGGACACATCTTGTAGAGCCTATATCTCTGGGACTACGATAGGTACAGCCTTATAGTTTGTAGTATTATATTGTCCAGAAGCAGCTCTTTCAGAAGTGTGTCTACCCTTTTTACGTAGGTTCAATAGTTTCGCCGCTATAGAGGAATCAAAATTGTCAAATTTTCAAATGGAGACATTATTAGGGTTGCAAGCCACAGGCGTGCAAACCTATTGTTATTGCTAATGTGTGATTCCGCCGGATTTTGTGTCAACTGTATCCCGGCCGCTGTTTAACCGATGAAGTCGAAACTTCACATAAGTATTGGGGAATGTGAGATCTAGTGCATATCAAAAGAAGAAGCTGATTGGTCAGATGGTTCGGCGGCCATCTTGGATTTTCCCTAAACCCTTTCAAGATCTTCTCCTCTGGAACCGCTGGGTCGATTGACTCGAAACTTGGTACACATGTTCAATGGATGAGGAGCTCTCAATTTCTATTTGAAATTTTACTCCGTAAAACAAAATGGCCGCCATTGACCAATCAAAATTGTCGGTTTTTCGAATAACGGATTTGGACGGGGAAAAGTGGCTACATATATGCATTGCGATATGGCGATCACGAATATGCAAAATTTTTGGTCCTCGGTCACGTGGTTTGGCCGCCATCTTGAATTTTGTCAGAAACGGGACACATCTTGTAGAGCCTATATCTCTGGGACTACGATAGGTACAGCCTTATAGTTTGTTGTATTATATTGTCCAGAAGCAGCTCTTTCAGAAGTGTATCTACCCTTTTTACGTAGGTTCAATAGTTTCGCCGCTATAGAGGAATCAAAATTGTCAAATTTTCAAATGGAGACATTATTAGGGTTGCAAGCCACAGGCGTGCAAACCTATTGTTATTGCTAATGTGTGAGTCCGCCGGATTTTGTGTCAACTGTACCCCGGCCGCCGTTCAACCGATGAAGTCGAAACTTCACATATGTATTGGGGAATGTGGGATCTAGTGCATATCAAAAGAAGAAGCCGATTGGTCAGATGGTTCGGCGGCCATCTTGGATTTTCCCTAAAACCTTTCAAGATCTTCTCCTCTGGAACCGCTGGGTCGATTGACTCGAAACTTGGTACACATGCTCAATGGATCTGGGGCTCTCAGATTTGCATTTGAAAATTTGTTCCCTAAAACAAGATGGCCGCCATTGACCAATCAAAATTGTCGGTTTTTCAAATGACGGATTTGGACGGGGAAAGTGGCTACATATATGCATTGTGATATGGCGATCACGAATATGCAAAAATTTTGGTGCTCGGTCACGTGGTTTGGCCGCCATCTTGAATTTTGTCAGAAACGGAGCACATCTTGTAGAGCCTATATCTCTGGAACTACGATAGGTACAGCCTTATAGTTTGTTGTATTATATTGTCCAGGAGCAGCTCTTTCAGAATTATGTGTACCATTTTACGTAGGTTCAATAGTTTTGCCGCTATAGAGGAATCAAAATTGTCAAATTAGCATTATTAGGGTTGCAAGCCACAGGCGTGCAAACCTATTGTTATTGCTAATGTGTGATTCCGCCGGATTTTGTGTCAACTGTATCCCGGCCGCTGTTTACCCGATGAAGTCGAAACTTCACATAAGTATTGGCGAATGTGAGATCTAGTGCATATCAAAAGAAGAAGCTGATTGGTCAGATGGTTCGGCGGCCATCTTGGATTTTCCCTAAAACCTTTCAAGATCTTCTCCTCTGGAACCGCTGGGTCGATTGACTCGAAACTTGGTACACATGTTCCATGGATGAGGAGCTCTCAAAATTCTATTTGAAATTTTACCCCCTATATTAAACAGTAATGCCTCATATTGATCAAGATATATAAAATAATCGGTTTCGAGTCAACTGACATCGTAGACGGTGGCTAGTTATATGCACTATGATGGGCTGATCTGCACGAACACAAAATTTGGCTCCTATGGTCACGTGGTTTGGCCACCATCTTGAATTTTGTCAGAAACGGAGCACATCTTGTAGAGCCTATATCTCTGGGACTACGATAGGTACAGCCTTATAGTTTGTAGTATTATATTGTCCAGAAGCAGCTCTTTCAGAAGGGTGTGTACCCTTTTTACGTAGATTCAATAGTTTCGCCGCTATAGAGGAAACAAAATTGTCAAATTTTCAAATGAAGACATTAATAGGGTTGCAAGCCACAGGCGTGCAAACCTATTGTTATTGCTAATGTGTGATTCCGCCGGATTTTGTGTCAACTGTATCCCGGCTGCTGTTTAACCGATGAAGTCGAAACTTCAGAAAAATATTGGGGAATGTGAGATCTAGTGCATATCAAAAGAAGAAGCTGATTGGTCAGATGGTTCGGCGGCCATCTTGGATTTTCCCTAAAACCTTTCAAGATCTTCTCCTCTGGAACCGCTGGGTCGATTGACTCGAAACTTGGTACACATGTTCCATGGATGAGGAGCTCTCAAAATTCTATTTGAAATTTTACTCCGTAAAACAAAATGGCCGCCATTGACCAATCAATATTGTCGGTTTTTCGAATAACGGATTTGGACGGGAAAAGTGGCTACATATATGCATTGCGATATGGCGATTACGAATATGCAAAAATTTTGGTCCTCGGTCACGTGGTTTGGCCGCCATCTTGAATTTTGTCAGAAATGGGACACATCTTGTAGAGCCTATATCTCTGGGACTACGATAGGTACAGCCTTATAGTTTGTTGTATTATATTGTCCAGAAGCAGCTCTTTCAGAAGTGTGTCTACCCTTTTTACGTAGGTTCAATAGTTTCGCCGCTATAGAGGAATCAAAATTGTCAAATTTTCAAATGGAGACATTATTAGGTTTGCACGCCACAGGCGTGCAAACCTATTGTTATTGCTAATGTGTGAGTCCGCCGGATTTTGTGTCAACTGTACCCCGGCCGCCGTTCAACCGATGAAGTCGAAACTTCACATATGTATTGGGGAATGTGGGATCTAGTGCATATCAAAAGAAGAAGCCGATTGGTCAGATGATTCGGCGGCCATCTTGGATTTTCCCTAAAACCTTTCAAGATCTTCTCCTCTGGAACCGCTGGGTCGATTGACTCGAAACTTGGTACACATGTTCCATGGATGAGGAGCTCTCAAAACTCTATTTGAAATTTTACTCCGTAAAACAAAATGGCCGCCATTGACCAATCAAAATTGTCGGTTTTTCGAATAACGGATTTGGACGGGAAAAGTGGCTACATATATGCATTGCGATATGGCGATTACGAATATGCAAACATTTTGGTCCTCGGTCACGTGGTTTGGCCGCCATCTTGAATTTTGTCAGAAACGGGACACATCTTGTAGAGCCTATATCTCTGGGACTACGATAGGTACAGCCTTATAGTTTGTTGTATTATATTGTCCAGAAGTAGCTCTTTCAGAAGTGTGTCTACCCTTTTTACGTAGGTTCAATAGTTTCGCCGCTATAGAGGAATCAAAATTGTCAAATTTTCAAATGGAGACATTATTAGGGTTGCAAGCCACAGGCGTGCAAACCTATTGTTATTGCTAATGTGTGAGTCCGCCGGATTTTGTGTCAACTGTACCCCGGCCGCCGTTCAACCGATGAAGTCGAAACTTCACATATGTATTGGGGCATGTGGGATCTAGTGCATATCAAAAGAAGAAGCCGATTGGTCAGATGGTTCGGCGGCCATCTTGGATTTTTCCTTAAACCTTAATAAAGATTCTCTCGAACCGCTGGGTCGATTGGGACTCGGAAACTTGGCACACATGTTCCATGGATGAGGAGCTCAAAAATTCTACTTGAAACCTTACTCCATAAAACAAAATGGCCGCCATTGACCAAGCAAAATTGTCGGTTTTTCGAATACCCGGATTTGGACGTGGAAAGTGGCTACATATGCACGTGATATGGCGATCACGAATATGCAAAATTTTGGGTCCCTATCACGTGCGTTTGGCGCCATCTGAATTTTTTTGTCAGAAACGGGACACATCCCGTAGAGCCTATATCTCTGGACACGATAGGTGCATGCTACAGCCTTATAGTTTGTTGTATTATATTGTCCAGAAGCAGCTCTTTCAGAAGTGTGTGTACCCTTTTTACGTAGGTTTAATAGTTTCGCCGCTATAGAGGAATCAAAATTGTCAAATTTTCAAATGGAGACATTATTAGGGTTGCAAGCCACAGGCGTGCAAACCTATTGTTATTGCTAATGTGTGATTCCGCCGGATTTTGTGTCAACTGTATCCCGGCCGCTGTTTAACCGATGAAGTCGAAACTTCACATAAGTATTGGGGAATGTGAGATATAGTGCATATCAAAAGAAGAAGCTGATTGGTCAGATGGTTCGGCGGCCATCTTGGATTTTCCCTGAAACCTTTCGAGATCTTCTCCTCTGGAACCGCTGGGTCGATTGACTTGAAACTTGGAACAGGTGATCGATGGATGAGGGGCTCTCAAAATTCTATTTGAAATTTTACTCAGTAAAACAAAATGGCCGCCATTGACCAATAAAAATTGTCGGTTTTTCGAATAACGGATTTGGACGGGGAAAGTGGCTACATATATGCATTGCAATATGGCGATCATGAATATGCACAAATTTTGGTCCTCGGTCACGTGGTTTGGCCGCCATCTTGAATTTTGTCAGAAAAGGAGCACATCTTGTAGAGCCTATATCTCTGGGATTATGATAGGTACAGCCTTATAGTTTGTAGTATTATATTGTCCAGAAGCAGCTCTTTCAGAAGTGTGTCTACCCTTTTTACGTAGGTTCAATAGTTTCGCCGCTATAGAGGAATCAAAATTGTCAAATTTTCAAATGAAGACATTATTAGGGTTGCAAGCCACAGGCGTGCAAACCTATTGTTATTGCTAATGTGTGAGTCCGCCGGATTTTGTGTCAACTGTACCCCGGCCGCCGTTCAACCGATGAAGTCGAAACTTCACATATGTATTGGGGAAGGTGGGATCTAGTGCATATCAAAAGAAGAAGCCGATTGGTCAGATGGTTCGGCGGCCATCTTGGATTTTCCCTAAAACCTTTCAAGATCTTCTCCTCTGGAACCGCTAGGTCGATTGACTCGAAACTTGGTACACATGTTCCATGGATGAGGAGCTCTCAAAATTCTATTTGAAATTTTACTCCGTAAAACAAAATGGCCGCCATTGACCAATCAAAATTGTCGGTTTTTCGAATAACGGATTTGGACGGAAAAAGTGGCTACATATATGCATTGCGATATGGCGATTACGAATATGCAAAAATGTTGGTCCTCGGTCACGTGGTTTGGCCGCCATCTTGAATTTTGTCAGAAACGGGACACATCTTGTAGAGCCTATATCTCTGGGACTACGATAGGTACAGCCTTATAGTTTGTTGTATTATATTGTCCAGAAGCAGCTCTTTCAGAAGTGTGTCTACACTTTTTACGTAGGTTTAATAGTTTCGCCGCTATAGAGGAATCAAAATTGTCAAATTTTCAAATGGAGACATTATTAGGGTTGCAAGCCACAGGCGTGCAAACCTATTGTTATTGCTAATGTGTGAGTCCGCCGGATTTTGTGTCAACTGTACCCCGGCCGCCGTTCAACCGATGAAGTCGAAACTTCACATATGTATTGGGGAATGTGGGATCTAGTGCATATCAAAAGAAGAAGCCGATTGGTCAGATAGTTCGGCGGCCATCTTGGATTTTTCCTTAAACCTTTTAAGATCTTCTTCTGTGGAACCGCTGGGTCGATTGACTCGAAACTTGGTACACATGTTCCATGGATGAGGAGCTCTCCAAATTCTATTTGAAATTTTACTCCATAAAACAAAATGGCCGCCATTGACCAAGCAAAATTGTCGGTTTTTCGAATAACGGATTTGGACGGGAAAAGTGGCTACATATATGCATTGTGATATGGCGATCACGAATATGCAAAAATTTTGGTCCTCGGTCACGTGGTTTGGCCGCCATCTTGAATTTTGTCAGAAA